>CM038232.1:3797433-3849933 GCA_021442155.1 Cymbidium sinense
GGGAACATTATTGACACAACACAATGAAAAAAGTAAAGAGAATGCTCTTTATTATATCAGTTGGAGGTTGATAGGAGCGAAAATGAGATACTCTCCGATA
Organism: Cymbidium sinense; assembly: GCA_021442155.1. Classification (NCBI taxonomy): domain Eukaryota; kingdom Viridiplantae; phylum Streptophyta; class Magnoliopsida; order Asparagales; family Orchidaceae; genus Cymbidium; species Cymbidium sinense. Next base: position 3,797,534 of record CM038232.1, read on the forward strand.
AAGAAGCATTATTCAGCATTGACATTTGCAGTCCAAAAGCTCCATCATTATATGTTATCTCACAAGATTACCCTCATTTCAAAGATTGATCCAAGTACTTGATGATAAGACTAGCACTGTGTCGCCTAAGATGGGCGATTGCTTTTATAATTTGATATCACATACATTCCGCATAAAGCCGTAAAGGGACCAATCTTAGTAAATTTTCTTGTTACACATCCCATCTCTGTGGATGCTTCTCTTAACGATGATTTGCCTGATGTGCAAATTATGCTCATTCATGAAAGAAAAAAATCACAAATTTGGGAAATATACTTTGATGAAGCTTCATCAATCAAACAAGTCCAACCTCTAAATTTCCTAAGGGCAAGAGCAGAATCGGTCATCTTCATAATACCGAGGAGGAATAATAAGGCGATCATATGGTTTAACCAGTCAAGAACTAATAATGAAGCTTAGTAAGAAGCATTGGTAGGAGGTCTTGAAGAAGTTATTTTCATAGGAATTCAAAACTTGCATATTTTTGGTGATTCTCAGCTTATTATAAATCAAGTACTTGACATCTATAAAATCAACAAGCTTGAGTTAGATTTTTACCACAAGTGAGTTTTTGAGCTTATGAAGTAAATACCAAATGTCACACTAACATGAGTCTCTTATTCTGAGAATAACAAAGCAGATTTTTTAGCAACATTAACTAAGGAGATGGCAAGTATGAATGGCGATTATGTCATGATCGGGATATGTACTCAACGAGTTCTAAAGCCAACAAAGTATCAATCCCAGGTATAGGGTTATCAAATTGACCCAGATGCAACTCAATTCTCCTCATACTCCACAAACTCAATAAAGAGTTATACCAAGAAATGTTAAGCATGACATTGCTTTAGAAAAGAAATGTGAAGCCTTTATAGTAGAAGAGCCACATGATTGGAGGCAACTCTTCATCAACTACTCTAAAGAAGATAAATTACTAAGCAATAAATCACTAGCAGCTCAAATCGAGAAGAGAATGTTGCACTATGCTTTCATCAATAATACTTTATATCATAGATTCTTTGAGCAAATGTTGGCTACATGTAGATGAAGTTAGCAAAGTGATGGTTGAAGTTCATGAAGGACTTTGTGGGGCATTCGGTCAGATAAGATAAAGATCAAAAGTATGGGTTATTATTGGCCATCTATGGTGAGAGACTATATCAATCATGCCAAGAGATGAATGTTGTACATGAGAATATAATCCACCAACCTCCAATTCACTACACCCAACAATAGCATCTTGGCCATTTGAATGTTGGGGAATAGATATAAGTGGACCAATTGATCGGTGGTGAAGAATCTAATAAATAGACATTATTTCTAAGTGGTGAAGCTACACATTTAAAAGTTAACGATCAAGTGATCAACGTCTTCATGCATAATGTGATTTATTGATTTGGAGTGCCGCACCGAATAATTTTTGTTAATAGCATAATTTTTAAAAGTAAAAAGATTTATAGATTCGTCGATCGACACAAATTGATTGGTGATACTCTTCAATATATAATCTAAAGGGAAAATGGTTTGGCAGAAGCCTTTAATAAGATATTAGTTAAGCTGCCCAAAAAGATCTTCACTAAAAATAGAAGAGAATGACATACTAGATTGATAGAGGTATTATGGGCATATCGAACTACCTACAAGACCACAATTAAAGCCACTCCCTATTTATTAGTAATTAGAACAGAGGCAGTCCTTCCTCTTGAAGTTAAGTTGCCTTCACTTTGAGTATCCATCTAATACAATCTAATTGAAGATCAAAATGCTCATTTGAGAATGGAGGAACTCTGTGTGCTTGATGAAGTTAGATTACAAGCTCATCAAAATTTGGAGGGTTATCGAGCAAAGATGTGCAGGGCTTTTGACTATATGGTGTGGCATCAAACATTCCAAAAAGGAGAATTGGTCTTGGTGTTGAAGACCAATTTTTCATAATTGAAAAATTGGTGGCAAATTTTAATTGGGAAGACCCTTTTTATTGAGTAGGTGTATTAAGGAGGGACATACCAACTCATTGACTTAAATGGTGAAAGACCAATGCTACCAATTAATAGTTGATACCTAAAAAAGTATTAATGATAAATATATTTTTGATGTACTATAGAAATCCCCTTGCAAGACATGGGTCTTTTTTTACGTCTTATTTATATATATAATATTTAGGTTGACATTGTGCTTCATTGCCAAGATCTCTAAATAAATATATATAATTAAGATGATATAAAAAACTTTCTAAAACAGTGAAAATCCCACATTTGAGGGGGCATTTTGTATATAGATGCAATTAATATTACATGTTAAACCCTCTTAATGTTAAATATATCAACTCAAATATTGATGTATTTTTACTATCTTATTTTAAAATTCTTTCAAAGTATTTTAGAATTCCCCCTACAAGACATGGGACATTTTTATTTTATGTTAATTTCATTTGGGTTGATATCGTGCTATAAGGCGAGATCCCTAAATATATTTTGATTCGGATAGACATCATACTTTGAACCAAGATCCTCATTTGATTACTCTAATATCCTAGTGATAAAGATGCATTTACTTATCCTGAACAAGTGAAAATGCATCTTTAAACAAGCTGCATATAAGATGATTTCACAATTGAAAGACTTATATTCTATACTTGTAATAAGTTTTAAAAGTCAAGTGAGAGGATTTTAAATTTGTAAACTTCAATATTGTTATGTTAGGGAAGCGCAGTCTATTCATAGCTCAAATCAAAGACTAAAGTGGGTCCTAACTGTTATACTCAATAAGCCCAAATGTGGCTGAGTCACTGACTGCTCTTCTCACTCAACAAGCCATAAAAAAGCCACAATGGTAGAGTCCCCACTTGCTAGTTCGACATATAGCTACTACTTAAATCGACTTGATTTGACATACCCAAGTGATTCTGAATTAATAGTTCTCTTAGTTGACTAATGGACTATAAATAAGATTATAAAAGATGCTTTATTCTTAAAACAACAACTGTATAAAAATATCTCTAAGATATGCAAAGATGAAGATACAATATCTCAAGGGTGATAAAAAACAAAAAAAAGGAAAAGAGGAAGGACTATCTCTTCTTCAGTAAGTCCGATGAAGCATGAAGCATGGAGATTGAAGAAGCAATTCTGAAGTTGGTACAAAGCTTGCGAGCAAACTAAAGGGATTTCATGGTTATCCACTCTGTTAAAGCACTCATTGTTGGATTGATAACTCAAGATTTCAGATCTAATTTAACCTAGAAGGCTAGTCATCTGTATTCACTCGAGAAGTCAGAAGCTCGGGGGAAGACATACACTTCGATAAATCAATATGGACAAAAGTCAATCCTTCATCAAATCTATCAAGCTTAAAGCTAAGATAGAAGGAATTTCATAACCCAAAATAAACAAACCAATTCTCCATCCATAAGAAGTTAGGGGAAAATTCAAATCCATAAAGATACAAAAGAAAGAGCACTTCCTTGTTGAAGCTGAAGTAATTTGAAATTCATGCGACAAAGTTCAACCAATTTTAAACAAATATGACTCACTTCGCTAATCACATTTGTTGGGACGCATTTGTTGAACCTTAATATGATTTCATTTATTGGAATAAATAAATAAGAAGAAAAAAATGAAAAAAATGGGTACTGCTCACACGCACGATCCTACTCTCGATTCGATCCCCTCTCAGTTCATTCTCCTAAAAATTGCAAGCTCTTGCATTCACTCCCTCCCTGTCTCCGATCGAACTGCAAGAAACTGATTGTTGGTGTTTTCTCCAAAATAGAGAATATAAATGACACCACATAGAGTTTAGAAATATTTTATTGATGACCAAATATGACCTTAAGGAAAAAACATATTATCTCGAAAGATAAATATGCTCTCCTATAATGGATTCAATCATTTCAATAAAAGACTCCTAAAGGTCCTTCATGTATCAGTATTTACCTCCAACTATATGGAAAAGTAGTAGAGCGAGTTTATTTTATCTTGGGATCATAGTTCCCTATAAAGGCTAGCCACTATAGTTAATTACATCTTAGGAACGGTCTCTTCCTAAGAATACTCTCGATTAAAGAAATAAGTGGTTATTCCTAAAGACTACTAAGGTAGCTTTCAAAGGATTGGTTTTTGAAAATTCAATTGAGAGAGGTCCAAAATGGAGAGAGTTATTTCCAAGAGTCAATATGGAAAAGAGTAGGAAATGTCTATTGATACTGGGATACCCATTAGACATTTCAACTATCCTATGATTGGGCATCAAATATGAGATTTAATATTAGATTTTGAGTTATCATTTTCTTAGAAATCTAGGGCTTAGATTCTAGCAGCACAAGACTGTAGAAATGCCTAGAGTTGAAGACTTATTCCTAAAAGGATGCTTTAGAACCTAGTCTACAGGTGCTTCTAACATATGTCAGATACTTGACATAGTTTATCCTTGAAAATCATTGTCCATTCTCCTCACCTGAGGGAACTAACCTATCTCTGACTCTTCTGGACTTACAACCTGCATAGAGAAGGGTTCCAGCTAACACCACCTAAGCACATTTTAAAATCATGAGGCTAAGTCATATGAATGTAAGATAGCCGGGCTGTTGTATTCTTAGGAAAGAAATCTATGAACCTAGACTCACTCCCTAATCCCTAAGATTATGTAGGGCATGAGGATGCACCTAACTAATGCATATTTCTTAGATTTTTATGGTTTTTGACTCAAGATTCTTTTTAGGCCATAGGTATGCTATTTATGCCTAATGCATGCAATTAGAAAAACGGTTATGGGCCAAATTAAAATAGAAGAAGATGTTCTTCCATTATAGGCTCTCAAAGGTCAAGGCCAGGTTCTTCGGCAAAGATGGAAACCCTTTCTTAATCAAGAGTGAAATAATATGATTTATGCATAATTTTAAAACATCCAGCTAAGGGGTTGCTACATATTTTTTCTTACTTTAATACCCAGGCTTTCATATGAAGATTATGAGTTGTATTTATTTTTATGTTTCAATTGATTTAGTTGGGTAGAATATTTAGTTTATCCTATGAGCCTATGTCCAGGCAGTCATCATAGCACAAACATAACATAGAAAGAAACTTAGAAAAAAATATGTTATTTTTATTGCGCACCCAAAATAATTCAAACCAAATTAAATTAAGAAAAACAGGCCAATGTGGTTGGGTACCGCTGCACACCCTGGAAGAAAAAAAATGGGCAGCTGAGTTCTACCCTTATACAACTCAGCCTAGAACTACAAGTTTAGATCTATGGGTCTTCTTTCCAGGAAAGTCTCCTTCTTCAGGGACATCCATCGGGCTCCACAGGGGACCACCACACCATCTCCTAGTTTGGTCAGCTCCTCCAATCCTAGATCCCATAGATCATAACCTAATTTTAAGCTCAAATTTATATTTATAATTCAAAAGAAATCCTTAGCCTTGCAAAATAGATATTAGGAAATACACACAGTACTCAAAGCAATTTATATTTCACAAACATTCAGGTTTAGTATTAGTTGCTTGTCAAGCCCACCTATTTTATGGACTATGTTAAGGGATTTTCCGCAAGCAAACAATATTTTTATGATTTATTTATTATAGCGATCCCTTTAACAAAGTCCCCTGCAAAAATAGTATTAAATCTAGAAAGAACGCCCAAACATCCAGTCTAACGAGCAAACAAGCCTAGGCATCCAGTCCAAAGCAATACACCATATAAATATGTGAAGCACAACATAATATCTCACAGGAGATTAAAAGAAAATCATAGAATGATCTAACCTAGATCTAGAGTCCATGACCTAAGTAATCTAGTGTGGGAAAAGAGGGGTTTGTGTGGCAAGGCTTTGCTAGGCTCCTTTAAGTTTAAGTTTAAATTTGAAGTTTGAATTTGTTTAATTTTTTCCTTTGGGTGGTTTAAATTCAACTGGTTTAATTATTTAATTCTCATTTCTATGTTCATTTTATTTGTTTAAAGTTGTATAGGTTTTCAAGAATGAGAAATAGAATGAATTTTATTTTTAGGTGAAACTTACTTTATTCCACATCCCAAATCCTAATGAAGTTTCCAAAAAGGCTAACTAAGATCCTTAAGTATCTTATTTACTCCTTTTTGATATTATTTATGTTTGGATTTGATTTGTTTTGAATTAAGTTATATGGGTTTCATTTGATTTGGGTTATGTTAATTCAAAGAGTTTAGAATAAATTTTGATTTTATTCAATTTAATTTAAGTTATTAAATCATGGATTTGTAAGCTTAAGGTTTAAGTTCATTAATATGAATTAGTATTTTAGGTTTGTTCATAGATTAAGCTTAACCTAAAGCACTGGAGTTAATTATTTGATCTGATTTAATTGACGTAAGTTTAAGATTCATTCTTAAATTCATTAGAGATGAATGATTTCATTAAATTTTATTAATTCAAATATTAAGGTTTAAGTTAATTAAAATTTTTGTTAACCTAAGGTTTTATCTCGTTAACCTAAGATTGAATTTGATCACTTTGATTGACTTAGGATATTTAGATAAGTTCCTTAATACTTTTCTGATGTTTGATTGAAATTGATTTGAATTACCATTTAATTTAATAGATTAATTAATTTCCTTAACCTAATATTTGATTAAGATTGACCTAGGGATTTAGAAATTTAACAACTTCTAATCTAGAGATTAATTGGATAAAAAATTTTTCTCACAAGTGGGGCTACATGCCAATTTCAATTGTTCAAAGTTTTATCTTGATTAGATTTGTAATTAGGGAGTAATTATGGTTTTAATTATTTCATTAAAACTTAAATTAAGCCTAATTTATCGAGATTTATTTAAGGGTTTTATTTTTTATAAATTTTTTACTGAATTACCTTTCCAATGAAGGTTTATTCATAATTTTTGGTGAACTGGTTGATTTATTATGATTTATATAAATTTATGTTATTTAATTGAATTATTCAATTCATCTAAATTAGGTCAATTTAAGGATTTTTAGGTTTAATTGTGTTAAAGAGATGTTTTAATGTTCATTGAAATTCATTAGGGTGATTAAAGATTGTTAGATTAAAATTCCCTAATTATTTCATTAAGAATTAATTAATTTAATTAATTTAATTAATTTAATTAATTTTAGGATTAGGTATATGAAATTTCAATTTCTTTTGAATTCAGAGAATTAAATCCACAAAAATTTATCAAAGATGTGTTATATGCTTAATTTCATTTCTGCAAAGTTTCAAATTAATTGGATTATTAATTTGAGAGTAATTAAGGTTTAATTTTTTTTCAATTAAACCCAAATTAAAGGGAAAATACCTAATAAAAATTGGGTATTTGAATTTCAATGGATTTCTCTAATCAAGATAAATCCATAGAGCCCTCAATTTCATTTTTCTGATTTGTATTTATTTTTCTATGAATTTTATAATTTTCTATGAATTTTTTAATTATTTTAAACTGTTAAATAATGGTATTTAACGGTTTTAAGTGAAGGGGTCGGCGTGGGATCCGTGTTCCACATGGCACACGCTTGCGTGGTTCATTCTGCAGTGTGGCATGTGTAGGTTGGTCCACGCGAAGCCCATGTGGCACACATCAGCCCACGCAGTCACGCGGGATGATCCTGATGGTCCGGATTGATCTCACGGTTCTTGAAGGGCGAAAATCGATCTGGTCCGCCTAGATCTGAACAGTCTGATCCAAATACACAGATTGGATGGCGGAGAGGTCATCTCCTTCATTTCCTGCGGGAACTGAGAGCCATCCAATGTATTTTTCTAATTATGAACGACCCAGAGCACGAAATCAAGTGATTTCAATTGCTACACGATCGATGAAGGATATCCTATGATTCTATATGGTTTGATCTTATTGAAGTTCACATTTCCTATGAAAATGACCACAACCAACTCTTTAAGGAAAAAATGCATGGTCGTTAATGGCATACCTCAATTCGTGGGATGATTGGCCTTGGAATTGATCCTAGAGCTTCGGGACCTTGAATCAAACTTGCTTGATAAAGGAATTGGGTTAATTCCTTGCAGATTGTTCCCTAGACCAACCTTTGGCTTGTTAATTTTGGCTTGGTTGGTTTGCAATGGTTAAGGATACTTGGGAGGGGGAAGAGCTTTCATTTGGCTTCAAGTTGGATGTATGAAGGTGAAGAAAAGTTCAATTCTCCTTGGGGAAGTCTGTGTGTGTGTTTTGCTCATTTGCCAAGAGATTTAAAGCTCCCTTTTAACTAATCTTTGGTCAGCTAGGGGGAATGGAGAGAGCTTGGAGGCTTGCTAGGATCCCCCTCTCTGCCTTACATGTGTCTAGGCTAAAGAGGTGGGGGGATAGGGAAGGAAAATGGATTTTACCTTCCCTTGGTGAATTTTTTAGTTCAATTTTGGGTTTTATCATTTAGTTCCTTAAGTGGCTTAGTTAGGGAGGTTAACTAGCAGTTAATTCCTTCATTAGCAAGGCTTAAGAGGATTAGTCTCCATCCCATATGCATTGGTTGAAAGTGGTTCGAATTTTTTTATTCATTTTGTCTTGTTTAACTCACTTAACCTAAATTGGGTAGTGAATTAAACCTAATTTCTTATTGGTCAAATGACCCATTTGACCCATTTACACCCAACAGGGAATTGAGTTATGTCCCATCACCATCCCCATATCATTTAGGATAATAAATTTAGATTTATTTTGATTTTTCTTGGGTTTGAGTTCAATATAGCCTCTTTAGGTTATTTTGATTTAAGGAATTTAACTTACCTAATCTTGGCCTTAATGGACTCAAATTTCTTTGTCATTATGATCAAACATGTTTATTTGATCATTTGAAATATTTTTTATGATTTGATTTGGTGAAATTTTAATGGGTTGACTTTTTTGAATGGGTTCACGTCAATTAGGTTGACTAGAGTTGACTTTAAGTTTGACTTTGAATTTCCATTTTATTTTCAATAATTTACTTGATTTAATTTATGTTGGATATTTGACTTGATTTTGCATCATACCAAGTATATTGGATTTAGCTCAAAATGCATTTCCTAAGTTACTAAGCATAGTGACTTGAATATTGAATTAGGAAATTTATTTGAACATGAGATCTTCTCATTGCTAAAATGACCTTTTCCAAAAATGAGGTCAACAAATGGACCCCCAATATGTGTAGTGGATTAGTCAGAATACACTGCACATATTGGTGTTGACCAGATTGATTAACATACAAGCATAAACATGGGGTTCCAATTCATTATTTAAAATTTTTGATTTGAATTTCTATTTAAGTTTTGATTTTGAAAGATATGCATATGCATGCCTATACTTGTCTTGATTTGACTCATGCTTAGGAACTTAAACCCATGATGTTCTAAGATGAGTATGAATGTAACTAGGAGTGGACCCAGAGAATAGTCTAAACCTAATGCAATTATTATGCTCAAAGAAGATGCCTTGGGACTTACTTTAATTTGAGAATAGTGATCCATGTGATTAGCTAATAAGATGAATATGCATGATCCATCCTAGTTAGCTAAAGAGAGGAGATCTTTAAAGACATGATCAATCTTCAAAACTATGTTGGAGAGAAGACGCTTGAAATGCTTGATCCTAATCCGCAGCACTTTGACTACTAAACAGGGGTCACATGGACTTAATCCTATTTGAGCAGCCCAAAGAAATGGTTTAACTCACATAGCAAATGGTAGACCAAGGGAGTTGGACAAACAACTTTCCATATTTAGAGATTTGATCTCGCAAGAGTGAAGTACTCTTAAATGAAAGAGACACGATCAAAGTATTAGTTCTACTAAAAAGGATGATTATCAAATCATGCCATTAAAATTGAAGAGGATGTAACAAAAAGCTAATAATCACAATCGATCATCAATCTAGACTTCAAAAAAGATATCAAAGCTCGAGAAATGAGGGATGGATCTCATTTCATATGACAACAAAATAATTATAATTTTAATTTTAAATTTCTTTGGATAATGTGAATTTTAGTGATAAAAAGAATGTCGAATTATGTTTAAAATTGAAACGTATAATTTATTATTATAGATATTTTGTAGAGTTCAAAAGGATTAGATCTTATCCTTGCTATATTTACCTACTTAAAAGCTTAATTTCTGACCCAAAAAATTAATCTGAAAAATTAGATTCTTCCCAAAATAATTCTCTTTTTCCCTCTGCATTTTTGCCCTAGACATAAAGGCTTAAATTTCAGATACAATTAGCAAAAATGAGAGGGGCCCATTGCGCATTTCTGCACTCGGATGTGTCTAGTATTATTAGACTGGGGACTTACTCTTATGTGATTAGAAAGAATGCCAATTAAGGGTCTTACATCTTTCTGGCTATTAGGAAGGGGTCATGATGACTTGATCCAACCTAAATAGCCTATGTAAAGGAAAATGGGTCTTTGATGACTTGATCCTAAATCTTTCACAAAGGTAGGATGCCGACTGGGGACTTACTCCTAGATGCTTAGAAAGAATGCCGACTAAGGGACTTACATCTTTCTGGCTATTAGAAAGGGGTCATAAAGACTTGATCCAATCTAAATAGCTAGTGTAACATGAAAGGGGCCTTGATGGCTTGATCCAATCATGTACACAAAAGTAGGATGCCAACTAGGGACTTACTCCTAGATGATTAGAAAGAACGCCGACTGGGGACTTATATCTTTCTGGCTATTAGAAAGGGGTTATAAAGGCTTGATCCAATCTAAATTTCTTGTGTAACATGAAAGGGGCCTTGATGGCTTTATCTAATCATGTACACAAAAGTAGGATGCTGACTGGAGACTTTCTCCTAGATGATTAGAAAACATGCCGATTAGGGACTTATATCTTTCTGACTATAAGAAAGGGGTCATAAAGACTTGATCTAATCTAACTCTCCTGTGTAACAAGAAAGGGGCCTTGATGGCTTTATCCAATCATATACACTAAAGTAGGATGCTTACTTGGGACTTACTCCTAGATTATTAGAAAGAATGCTGACTGTAGACTTATATCTTTCTGGTTATTAGAAAGGGGTCATAAAGACTTGATCTAATCTAACTCGCTTGTGTAACATGAAAGGGGCCTTGATGGCTTTATCCAATCATGTACACAAAATTAGGATGCCAACTGGGGACTTACTTCTAGATGATTAGAAAGAATACTGATTGGAGACTTATATCTTTTTGGCTATTATAAAGGGGTCATAAAGACTTGATCCAATCTAACTCACTTGTGTAACATGAAAGGGGCCCTGATAGCTTTATGCCAACTGGGGACTTACTCCTAGATGATTAGAAAGAATGTCGACTGGGGACTTATATCTTTTTGGCTATTAGAAAGGGGTCATAAAGTGATCAAATCTAACTCGCTTGTGTAACATGAAAGGGGTCTTTTTTGCTTTATCCAATCATGTACACAAAAGTACGATGCCGACTGGAGGCTTACTCCTAGATGATTAGAAAGAATGCCGACTGGGGACTTATATCTTTTTGGCTATTAGAAAGGGGTCATAAAGACTTGATCCAATCTAACTCACCTGTGTAACATGAAAGGGGCCTTGATGGCTTTATCCAATCATGTACACAAAAGTAAAAATGGTGCCACTAAGGGCTTGCTCCAAACTTACATGTGATATGGATAAGGAAAAGGAGTTAAAATAACTTAATTCCTAATCCTCAAAAGTTTTGACTAAAAAGCAAGAGTCTCATGAACTTGATCTTTACTTAATTAGCCTAACCTGAAGAGTGATAGAAAGTCCATTTTCAAATACATATGTAAATGAGTTTACAACATTCCAGATAAATGATACAAGTTGAAGCAAAAGCAATAAAGAAAAATAAACTTTTATTTTATTGATCTTTATTTGGCAACAAGTTACAAGTTACACATAATATTTATTTAAGTAACATCCATTGATAGGTTGTATTGGACGTTCACCCATCATAGGTAATAAGTTGGTAAGAACCACTTTCATAAGCTTTTTCCACTACAAAAGGTCCTTCTAATGATGTTGGATTGAATTTACTGCCAATTCTTCGATGAGCTAGGATTGGTCGTCCAAGAACCAAGACCAAGTCTCCTACTTAGAAAGTTCTAAGAAAAATCAATTTATCATGTGCCTGAACCATATGTGATTGGTATATTTCAAGGTCTTGTTGAGCTTCCAAATGTTTTCCTTCAAGATTATCAAGTTTTTCCAAGCAAATCTTATGATTTTGATTTGCCATAATATTATTATTAATAGCTATTCTTAATGAAGGCAGTTGCACTTTTGATGGATGAACCACATTAGTCCCAAAAACTAAAGCATATGGTGAAGACTGAGTTGGTGTCCTATATGTGGTCTGATAGGCCATAAGGCTTCAACCAACTTTTCATGCCATTGGCATTTATTTTCATCGAGTATCTTTTTTAGAATTCTTACCAATATTTTATTAAATTCCTTAGCCAATCCATTTTCCCTAGGGTAATAGATGGTTGAATATCTCTAATCAATTTTATGTCTAACCACAAAGTGATTTATTTTTGTGGATCTAAAGGATGGACCATTATCGGATATGATTCAGTGAGGAATGCCAAATCGATATACGACATTTTTCTGAAAGAATTTCAACACATGATATGCTTTAATCTCTTTCAGTGGTACCGCTTCAACCCATTTGGAAAAATAATCTGTTGCAGATAAAATAAAATGGCATCCTTTCGATGAAGGATAATCAATAGGCCCTATGATGTTGGTACCCCCAACTCTCAAAAGGCCAGGAGGCAACTGTAGGGTGTAATATATTAGGTGGCTAATGTAATACTACACCAAGTACTTGGAACTGATGATAATGACGTGCAACCTCCATGTAGTCATTTAGTATTGATGGCCAATAATACTTGAGTCTCTTGATCTTTAATTTTATTTTAGGCCTAGATTGATATGCTCCACACAATCCAAAATGTATCTCAGTCATAACCTTATGGGCTTCCAATTTGTCTAAACAAAGGAGCGACATTTGGTCGAATGACTTACGATATAAAGCATAAGATAAAGCATGTTTCTTTATTTGATTTGCTAATGATTTATTTTTAGGAACCCTACCCTTACTTAAATAGTCAATAAACGGTTGCCTCCAATCATATTCTATTTGACCTTCAGTAAGAGTGGCTATTCTTTGCATTTCTTCTTTCTTATTAATGCAGTCTAAATCTATAAGAGACAAAACCTGTTAATTTTGAACTTCTATAGAAATTGATTCTTTTTCTAGGCATGTGATTTCTTTGGCTAGTTTAGCCAAAGCATATGCTATTGAATTCTCTTGGCAAGATATTCTACACAGCGTTACATATGGAATCTTTTCAAGTAATTTTATTGTATATTGATGATAACTGAAGATCTTTGGATGCAAAACCTTATAGATTTCGCTTACATGGTTTATAATCAGTTGGGAATCTCCAAAAATTTTATAATTTTAATTTACATAAAGATTGCAAACTCTAAACCAGTAATAAGAGCTTCATATTCAACTTCATTGTTTGTACAAGGCTCAGCCAAATGATATGAATATCTCATCATTCCTTTTTCTGGGGTTATAAATATTAACCAAATTTTTGCCTTCCCTGGGATAGATGAGTTTGATTCTTTATGTCTTCTTGATTATGATGCACCATCAAAGTATAATTCCCAAGTGGCATTAAGTTCACCTTCTAATGCTATGATTTATTCATCTAAGATATCATCATTTAAAGGAGACACTTCAAGCATAGGGTGTGTTGCTAGGAAATCTGCCACTATTTATCCTTTTATAGCATGAAGAGGAATATAAGTGATCTCAAATTGTAATAAAATCATTGACCATTATGCTAAACGCCCAGACAGCATTGGACGGGTCATGAGATATTCCAAGGATTCACCCTTGAAATTAGGTTGACCTCATGAGAAAGCATATAACGCCTCAGTTTTTGAGTGGCAAAAATTAAGGCTAAGCAATGTTTCTCATTTGTTTGAGCTAATAAAGCCCTAAGAGATTCATCCATAGCCATAGTATAGAGAATTAATGGATTTCCCGAAATTGGGGAAGCCAAAACAGGAGGATTCATCAAATATTGCTTTAGGTTTTCGTAGGCACCCTGGCATTTTTCATCCCAAATAAATTTAGAATCTTTCTTCAGTAATGCTACAAAGGGTTGACACCTTCCAGATAAATTCAGTATGAATCTCCTTAGGTATGCAAGCCTTCCTTGGAATGATCTTAGCTGTGTAAGACTTCTAGGTGGCGACATTTCTATAATAGCTTTTATCTTTTCTGATTAAATTTCTATCCCACAATGTTGCACTACGAACCCTAAGAATTTCCTTGAAGTCACTCCAAAGGTCAACTTCAGAGGATTCATCTTTAAGTTATAGTGGTGCAATCGCTGAAAAATGACCCATAAATCATAAAAATGATCTTATTTTATCTTACTTTTAATGGCTAGAACATCAATATAGCATTCAACTTGATTATGAATCAAGTTATCGAATATTCTAGTCATAGCTTTTTGATAAGTAGCTGTAGTATTTTTGAGACTAAATGGCATGACTGTGTAACAGAAAATCCCTATTGGAGTTCTGAATGTCGTATGCTTTTCATCTTTTGGGGACATCTTAATTTGATTATAACCAGATGATCCATCCATAAATGAAAAGATCTCATGTTAGGAGGCTATGCCGACCATGAGTTCGGGTATAGGCAGAGGGAACTCATCTTTGGGACAAGCCTTGTTTAGGTCTCTAAAGTCCACGCAGATGCATATTTGACCATTCTTCTTTTTTACTGGAACTATGCTTGCTACCCAATCAGGGTATTGTTCCTCTCGCATAAAGCCAGCTTCGATTAGTTTCTTTATTTCAACGATCACTTTTTGTTATACTTCTAGGTGCATTCGCCTAGGAGCCTACTTCACTAGGATGACATTAGGTTTAATTCCTAGTTTGTGCACAGCCACATCCTGGGATAAACCTGACATTTCAACATAACTCTAGGCAAATCAATCTTTATACTCAAAGAGTAAAGTGATTAACTCTTCAGAATCTTCTGGACCCAGTGAAGAGCTAATAAAAGTCAATTTTGGGTTCTCAGGAGTTCCTAGGTTAACCTCCTTTAATTCATCTATAGTAGATTTTATTTCTTCCTCATACTCAAGAGGTGTGTTCTGAAGTGAATCATCTTTAGATTCCTTCATGGTTTTTATGAATGAATATTCTAGAAGAGTAGAAAAGACTTAAAAGAGTTGATCTATTTGATGATTGCTTATCATTAAATAATGCTCTGTATCATCAAATGATTCAATATTACCAAACCCAATGCCAACATTGGAATGAAATTTCTATGTTTTTTCATTCCATAAGCTCTCCATGCGTTGGGCTTTATCTTTGGGCCAAACATTTATGATAAAACCATGTTTCATAAAATTCTTTACACAAGTTGAATACCAGTCAAAAAGAAGTTCTATTATTTCATTGAAAGATGATTCTTCAAGCTTTACATCTCCTTCTGAGCTTGAAGAACTGGGTACAGAATAAAATTATGTTGACCTCCCCACTTCTCCTGATAGGTTAGGGGCTACTTTGACCTCTAATTGATATATTTTATTTTTATTTAGAGGAGTCAAAGTTAAAGTATCCACATAATTTTTCAATTTTTCATATGTGGATAGCTCAGACTCTTCCTTTAATGTTTTGACTTCTTCATCATCAGTGTCTGATTCGAAGGAAATCTCAAACTTTATTGAAGAATTTTTACAATGGTATTTTTCATCTGAGCTGGATTCCAAATCAATATGAATTATTGGAGGTCCTTTTTCTTTTTCTTTTTCTTTTTCCTCCTTTTCTTTCTTTTCATCTTTCTTGATTATTGTACTTTGTGCTTCGACAATGATGGATTTCATAGAATCAAATCTAGGTTTCTTAGGCATGTAGTAAATAGCATCTTCATAGTGCTTAATCTCATGAATAGAGAATGGTCGTATATTTCCTTTTATAATATATTCCACTCCATCCCTAGTGTACTTAATACACTGGTGGAGTGAAGATGGAACCATTCTATACTCATAGATCCAAGGTCTGCCTAAGAGAGCATTAAAGGAAGTTTCTGAATCTTTAATGTGAAATTTTGCTTCAATTTTTAATCCTTCTATTTCTAATAATAGAGTGATTGAACCTAAAGCTTTTTCACCTGTTTTGTTAAAGCCCCTTAAATAACATCTTATTAGAGCTAAGTCTTATACTATCACTTTTAAGAATGCCAATGTTCTAGAGTTCATGATATTAATCGTTGCGCCAGGATCTGCTAGAGCTCTTGACAATCTTGTATTTTCAATTTTACAGCAATATAGAGAAGACGGTTATGGTCACTGGTTCCCAAAAGTAGATCCTCATCAGAGAAAGTAACTCCTGGGATCTCCTTAAAGTAACAGGCCTCTTCTGAGGAAGTAGCTGCTAGTTGAGTCAGACATATCTCTGGATCAAGTAATGCCTGTACTGGTGACTCTCTCACTTCTTTTAAAAGAATGAGAGCTTCATAAATGCTTAATCTAGCAGGGAACTTCCTATGATGGGCTAGAACATTATAATCTACTTTGGGAACCTTTATTCATCCATGATTTGCTTCCCTTTTTCTTGAGGGGTAGGAGGTAAATGACGTGGCAAGACACTTCTACTACGGAGATTTATTTCGGCAATATCTCCTGGATTTGAATCAACCTGTTCCGCATTTTGACCATTTGACACTTCTATATCTATGATAAGTGGGTCACCATACAAATCTTTTATGTAAGTTTCTGTACTCTGAGTCATGTAAAACATCATGAGATTCTTCTTTTTTGATATTTAATTTTTCAATTTTTTCATTCTTATTTTCATCAAAAATAGCATAAATGTAAGAAATGTCATCAGAGACAGACTTTTTATTCATTCTTTTGAAATAAGTACATAAAGATAAAGGTTTATATGGTACCGCCTTTCCATCTTTATCATACAGAGTTTATCACTAGATACAGATGTCCCTCCCTCACCACACTTTTTGATCTTCTCTGTAGTTGAAAATATTGAATTGGGTTGAGGTGGAACTCGTGCTCTAGACTCTAGTGGATCAACTTGGGTGATCACCTCTCGAGTCTAACTCTGATCCTACATGACAAGTTTTAAATTTTTCATCATATGTTTCTTTGTTGAACGGGATAAAACTATATTCCATTCATTTTGAAATAAAGAACTGGAAGAAGAACTACCTGTTATAACCTTAATGGACCCTTATCTAGGGTCCATAAGGTACTCCTTTGGAATAGTCACTAATCCATTCTTAAAATTTCTTTCAAGCTAGTCTTTGAAAGAAAAGCAATCCTCAATGGTATGCCCCAACATCTGATGATATGGGCAATAATTGGATCATTTACCTTTCCTACCTCCTCTAACTTTGTCGGGTCACGGAGTTTGAAGTCTGGCTTTTTCATCAATTTTTTGAAAAATTTTCTCATTGCTTCTTTATTAAAGGAAAAATTCTAGTTCATTCTTTTTGAGAAAGTGTTAGTTGGAAAATTCTTAATGAATGATGACTTTTTTTGGTAAGATGAAGTTTGATCTGTTGTACTTGCAGCTTTCCCTCTATAAAGACATTGCCTACTCTTTTTTATTATAAAGGTTTCCTAGGCTTGGATGACTCAGAGTGGTCTTTTAAGAAAGACATCTTAGGAGCTTCCTCTTATAAACTAGAGGCTTTATTTAGAAGTTTTTCGATGGTTTTATTTGTAAAGCCTTTGTGCAGGAAGGCTATAGGGCCATGCATGTTCCTGAGGAGGATCTCTACAGCATGTTATTCTTGTAACTAAGGCTTACATTTTAAGCTGAGGATTCTCCATCTAAGGATATAATCTACCAGAGACTCTCCAGGCTTCTGATGTGCTACCACTAGGTTGCTTACGGTAACATGATGTTGAACACCTGTGAATCTCTTCACAAACATTTCTTCTAATTCGGTGAAAGTGTGCACCGATTCATTTATCAAATCAGTAAATTAGTCAAAAGCAACTCTGCTCAAGCTACTAACGAACTATCTAAATAAAAGAGCATCACTCTCTCTGGCATTACAACAGCTTGTGCGAAAGTGAGCCAAATGCTGCTTGGGATTTCCAGTTCCATTAAATACTTTGAAAGATGGTGACATAAACCCTTTAGGATAAGGAATGGAGTCAAACTCCTTAGGGTATGGTCTACCCTTTGGAGTCAGGGTTGTGCCCCGAGTCTATGCAAATGCTTCTTTCACCTGTTGTTCTACCAATGTCTTTAGTTCAGTGTTGGAAGGTACTAATTATAGGTTTTGACTCCCACCGGTACTCTTCCAAAACGGACCTCAAATCATCAATAGGATCAATTTGAATGCAATCATTGAAGAAGATGGAATCATACTTTGGAGTGATTGCATGGTAGCAATCATCTCTTCTATCTCTTACTTATAGAATCAATTTGCTCATCCTTATTTTTAAAGCGAATGATAAGCTATTGGGTTGAAGCTAAAGTATGATTTTTTTTGTGTCTCTTCCTGCGCTTTCTTAGATGATATGGTGTGAACCATGTAGATATGTATCGGAAACCTAAATCATCATCCAAATCATCTTGCAAATATTGAGCTTGTTTTCAATTTTTCTTTTCTTCATCTTCTTTAATAATGTTTTCCATTTCTTATTTGGATAAAGAGAGTGGAACACCATTACTATCTAAGATGACATATGTTGGTTCGCTAATTTCCATTGGCTTTAATTCAGATGATTCATTCACATCCTCTGAGATGTAGGGATACTCTCGAGGAAGGCTCCCATGCCTAAGTGACTATCATCAGTGATTTCCCTGACATAAGAAGATGGATGAGAAGAATCCATTCCTTTATTGGGAATATCTAATGAATGTACCTTAGCCTGAGACCCTAGTGATGAAAATAGAGGCACATCAAAACTGGGCCTAACAAAAGATCTCTCTAAAGTTGAAGAAGGTAAGGGTGGTGAAGGAATCCTATGCTCAGAAGTAGAAGGGACTTTCCTAATATAAACCCTTTTTTCTTTTTCTTAGGGAAAGTCCTATTATTTTCTAATTTAGTAGATTGATCTCTATTCCATTTAAGTGAGTGCATGGGATGAGGATATCACCCTGATACTATAGGCATAGGGTAAGAAAGTTTCCTCCTATCAAACATGACCACCTTCCTTTCCCTTTGATGAAGGAAGGTGGCAGGTCTTCCTGAAAGTTCTCTAGCTAGATTTTGAGAAGCCTGATGCTTCATGGCTCTCAATAGATCTTCTTTAGTGTAGGAAGAAGATCTAGGAATCATGTAAGGTTTGGTGAAGTTGACCTTGGGATTCCCTATTTACTTGCTTAAAGCTTTTCTTTTCAGGATGGATGAAAGGACGGGGTGGAGAACTAGAAATCCTCATCACGTCCTCCTCCTCTAGGGCAGTAGACAAAGGGTAGAATCTGCTTCCACCTAAGAGTGAAGAAGTGTCAGGAAGAGTATATCCATCCCTCTTCATAATAGGCTCCATGTCAAGCATATCTCTCTGCTTCCTCTCCCTAAGAGCTATTCTCCTTCCTTCCCTCTTTGGTCATTTAGAGGATGGTGGAACCTTTTGGGTTCTAAAGGAACTAAAGGGAACTGGTGGGCACTTTGATTTCTTTGAATGGTCCTTGGACCCTCTCAACGATAGCTAGTATGCATCCTAACCTCAATAGGATCAAGAAAAAGAAACACTAGAAAACTCCATAATAGGTTGCTTATTTTTCAGATTTGCCTCAACAACAGGAGTAAGAGTTACTTCGTTAGCAATAATGTTGAGGTTTTCAAATCCGACCCCAAATTTGATGATGGAGCCATCAGGTAAGCGACTACTATCAACGGAAAAGCTAATGCCAAAAGTGGCAGCAAAGATCAACTGACCAACCATTTTCCTTTTTTAGAAATAAAATTTAATTTTATTAAAAAAATGTAAAATAATCAGAATATGGTCAAAATAGGTTTTTGACCTATCAGGATATTTTAGCCAATAATATGGCCAAGATTTTCTCTCTCTCTCTCTCTCTCTCTCTCTCTCTCTCTCTCTCTCTCTCTCTCTTATTTCCTTTCAAATTTTATTTCTAGATGTTGGATAAATTCAACCAAGGAAGAAACAGAGAAGTATCCAACATAAAGAAAGACAGTCATGATCGATGAATTAAACTAGTACACTGTTGATATATAGAAATAATCATTTATTTCTAAAGATAGAGAGAGGAACCACTCCCGGTGGAGTCGCCATAAAATATGTTAGTATTTTCTTTGGAATAGAGAAAAGAAATGACACCATATAGAGTTTAGGAATATTTTATTTAGATGACAAAATACGACATTAAGGAATAAATATATTATCATGAAAGATAAGCATGCTCTCCTGTAATGGATTCGATCATTTCAATAAAAGGCTCCTAAAAGCTAATGGGTCCTTCGTGTACCAGAGTATTTTCTCCTGAACTATATGGAAAAGTAGAACACGGTTTATTTTATCCTGGGATTATGGTTCCCTATAAAGGTAAGCCTCTATAGTTAATTACATCTTAGAAAGGGTCTCTTCCTAAGAATGCTCTCGATTAAAGAAATAAGTGGTTATTCCTAAGGACTACTAAGGTAGCTTTCAAAGGATTGATTTTTAGAAATTTAATTCAGAGAGGTCCAAATTGGAGAGAGTTATTTCTAAGAGTTAATATGGAAAAGAGTAGGAAATGTCTATTGATACTGGGATACCTAGTAGACATTTCAACTATCCTATGATTGTTCTTCGTATTTGGAATTTAATTTTAGATTTTTAGTTGTCATTTTCTTAGAAATGTAGGCTTAGATTCTAGCAGCACAAGACTGTAGAAATGCCTAGGGTTGAAAACTTATTCTTAAAAGGATGCTTGAACCTAGTCTACATGGTGCTTCATACTTTTGGTACCTAGCTTTATCCTTGGAAATCATTGGCCATTCTCCTCACCTGAGGGAACTAACATATCCCTGACTCTTTTGGATTTACAACCTGCCTAAAGAAGGCTACCAACTAACACCACCTAAGTGCATTTTAAAATCATGAGGCTAAGTCATATGAATGCAAGATGGCTGGGCTATAGTATTCTTAGAAAAGATATCGACTCACTCCCTAATCCCTAAGATTATATAGGACATGATGATGCACTTAACTAATGCATATTTTTTAGATTTTTATGATTTTTGACTCAGGATTCCTTTTAGGCCATAGTTATGCAATTTATGCTTAATGCAAGCAATTAGAAAAAGGTTATGGGCAAAATCAGAAGAAGAAGGTGTTATTCCATCATAGGCTCTCAAAGGTCAAGCCCAAGTTCTTTGGCAAAGATGGAAGCCCTTCCTTAATCAAGAGTAAAATAATATGATTTATGCAAGATGTTAGAACATCCAGCTAAAGGGTTGCTATATATTTTATCTTGCTTTAATACCCAGGCTTTCATATGAAGATTATGAGTTGTATTTATTTTTATGTTTCAATTGATTTAGTTGGGTAGAAAATTTAGTTTATCTTATGTGCCTACATCCAGGTAGTCATCACAACACAAACATAGCACAAAAAGAAACCTAGGAAAAGCATGATGTTTCTATTATGCACCCAATATAAATCAAATCAAATTAAATTAAGAAAAATAGGCCAATGCATTGAGTGCACCCTCGAAGAAAGAAAAATGGGTAGCCGAGTTCTGCCCTTATATAACTCGACCTAGAACTACAAGTTTAGATCTATGGGTCTTCTTTCTAGGAAAGTCTCCTTCTTCAGGGACATCCATCGGGCTCCATAGGGGACCACTGCACCATCTCCTGGTTGAGTCAGCTTCTGTTAATCCTAGACCTCAAAGATCCTAACCTAATTCTAAGCTCAAATTTACATTTAAAATTCAAAAAAATCCTAAGCCTTGTGAAACAGATGTTAGAAAATACACATAGCACACAATGCAGTTCATATTTCACAAACATATGGGCTTAACATTAGTTGCTTGCCAATCCCACTTGACTTATGGACTATGTTAAAGGATTTTCAACACGTGCAAGCAAACAATAATTTTATGATTTATTTATTACAGCGATGCCTTTAACACAGCCCCATGCAAAAAATAGTGTTAAATCTAGAAAAAATGCTCTAACATCTAGTCTAATGAGCAAACAAGCCTAGGCATCTAGTCTAAAGCAATACACCACACATACATGTGAAGCACACTGCATCATCTCACAGGGGATTAAAAGAAAATCACAGAACAATCTAACCTAGATCTAGAGTCCGTGACTTAAGTAATCGAGTGTGTGCAAAAGAGGTGTTTGTGTGGCAAGGCTTTTCTAGGCTCCTTTAAGTTTAAGTTTAAATTTGAAGTTTGAATTTGCTTAATTTTTACCTTTGGGTGGTTTCAATTCAAATGGTTTAATGATTTAATTTTCATTTTTATGTTCATTTTATTTGGTGAAAGTTCTATAAGTTTTCAAGAATGAGAAATAGAATAAATTTTAATTTTAGGTGAAACTCACTTTATTCCACATCCTAAATCCTTATGAAGTTTCCAAAAAGTCTAACTAAGATCCTTAAGTATTTTAATTACTCCTTTTTGATGTTAGTTATGTTTGGATTTGATTTATTTTGAATTAAGTTATATGGGTTTCATTTGAATTGGCTTATGTTAATTTAAAGAGTTTAGATTAAATTTTGATTTTATTCAATTTAATTTAAGTTATTAAATCATGGATTTGTAAGCTTAAGGTTTAAGTTCATTAATATAAATTAGTATTTTAGGATTGTTCATAGATTAGGCTTAACCTAAAGCACTTGAGTTAATCATTTGATCTGATTTAATTGGCCTAAGTTTTAGATTCATTCTTAAATTCATTAGAAATGAATGATTTCATTAAATTTTATTAATTCAAATTTTAAGGTTAACGTTAATTATTAATTTTGTTAAGCTAAGGTTTTATCTCGTTAACCTAAGATTGAATTTGATCACTTTAATTAACATAGAATATTTAAATAAATTTCTTAATACTTTTTTGATGTTTGATTGAAATTGATTTGAATTACCATTTAATTTAATAGATTAATTAATTTCCTTAACCTAATATTTGATTAACATTGACCTAGGAATTTATAAATTTAACAACTTCTAATCTAGAGATCAATTAGGATTGAAATTTTTTTGGCAAGTGGAGTTACATGCTAATTTCAAACGTTCAAAGTTTCATCTTGGTCAGATTTGTAATTAGGGTTTTAATTATTTCGTTAAAACCTAAATTAAGCCAAATTTATTGGATTTAGTTAATGGTTTTATTTTTCATAAATTCTTCATTAAAATACCTTTCCAATGAGGGTTTATTCATAATTTTTGGTTAACTTGTTCATTTACTATGATTTAATTAAGTTCATGTTATTTAATTGAATTATTTAATTGCCTAATTAGGTCAATTTAAAGATTTTTAGATTTAATTGAGTTTAAGTGATGTTTTAATGTTCACTGAAGTTCATTAGGGTGATTTAAGGTTGTTAGATTAAAATTCTTTAATTATTTCTTGAAGGATTAATTAATTTAATTAATTTAAGGGTTAGGCATATGAAATTTCAATTTCCTTTGAATTCAGAGAATAAATCGCCAAAAATTTATCTATGGAGGTGAAGGAAAGTTCAATTCTTCATAGGGAAGTCTATGTGTGTGTTTTGTCCCTTGGCCAAGAGCTTTAAAGCTCTTTTTTGGCTAATCCTTGGCCGGCTAGGGGGCATGGAAAGAGCTTGGAGGCTTCTTGGATCTCTATCATGTGTCTAGGCTGAAGAGGTGAGATAAAGGAAAATGGATTTTACCTACCCTTGTTGAATTTTTTAGTTCATTTTTGGGTTTTATCATTTAGTTCCATAAGTGGCTTAGTTAGTGAGGTTAACTAGCCACTTAATTTCCTCATTAGCAAGGCTTAAGAGGATTAGTCACCATCCCATATGCATTGGTTGAAAGTAATTTGAATTTTCCTATTCATTTTGTCTTGTTTAACTCACTTAACCCAAATTGGGTTAAGTGAATCCTAATTTCTTATTGGTCAAATGACCCATTTGACTTAATTACACCAATAAGGTGGGTTATGTCCCATCCCATATGATTTAGGACAATCAATTTAGATTTATTTTAATTTTCTTGGGTTTGTGTTCAATGTAACCTATTTAGGTTATTTTGATTTAAAATTTAACTTATAATCTAGGCCTCAATGGACTCAAATTTCTTTGTCATTATGATCAAACATGTTTATTTGATCATTTGAAATATTTTTGATAATTTATTTTAGTCAAATTTTAGTGGGTTGACTTTTTGATCAAGTGGACCCACTTAAGTTAATCCTAGGTTGACTAGAATTGACTTTAAGTTTGACTTTGAATTTTGCATCAACCCAAGTAGATTGGATTTAGCTCAAAATGCATTTCCTAAGTTACTAAGCATAGTGACTTGAATATTGAATTAGGAAACCCCTATTTGAATTTCAGATTTTCTCATTGCTAAAATGACCTCTTCCAAAAATGAGGTCAACAGATGGCTTCCTCATTTCCCCTCTCCCATCTCCCTCAATAGAAAAAGACACAAGTTTTCCACTCTTCTATCGTTCTCCCGTCTTCAAGTATGCCCTCTCGGTTCGTCCTCCTTGAGCTGCACAACCCTTGACTCTTTCTTCTCATTTGTGTGTCCACATGAGAGTGAAACAAACACCTTATTCATCCCTCTAGGTCGAAGGAGCAGCTGCTCAACTTCCCACTCTTTGCTCGGTTTGAGGCATCGAACCATAGTAGAGCAGTCAAAGGCCTCAATTCCTGTATATGAAATGACCCAGGACTTATCTTCCTCCTCTCGTTTCCTTCCTTGATCCAACCATGTCTTGCTCCTATATCGAAACTCGAGTCACAACCCCTTTTTCTTATCTGAGCACAAGCTTCCCTCTTTAAAATCACTACGATTAGTTGAAGTTTGAATCCATCGTCGCCTCATCTCTCATTTACAGAACTCATAATGATTCATCTTTATTTGAATCCCTTGAATGCATTTGTGAACTAGGCTTTGTGAATCCGACTTTAACTATGCAAACTTTCTTTATGGGATGCCATTTGGCTGGATTTAAGTTAAAGCTCTTACTTGAATTTTATTACTAAACAATCTTATAATCCTTCTTAATAGCCTCACATTCCTCCCTCATACCAAGCGCACACACTCGCTTCCCTTCTCGACCTAGAGTATGGAGGAAATTATGCCATCAAGCAGGTTCCTCTTGGCAATCACTCTTTTTCACAGTCGAGAGGCAACTCAGTCATCAGATGGGTTCTCCAGGCCAATCTCCGTATGCGTATCCCTCTTTGATTGGAGTCTAATTGCTTTTGCTATAGCCAAGAGGGAACTCCGTCATCAGGTGGGTTCCTCTCACTTTCTAGAATTTTCCCCTCTTATTCAACCTAAATAATCAACCCAATAATCTATTCTATTCAATTCTTTCTAGCAGAACTCAAACAAAATTATTATTATTATTATTGGTGGTTGTGTAGAAATGCTTGAATGTATATATATTGCATTGTATTGGTTTCTTTTTCCTCGTCACGCTCATCAAGGCATGATGAGATGAAAATAGGCCAATGTGTTTTAAAACACCAATCGTCATGCTCATCAGTGTGTGACGAGTAGCCCCACAAAAATTGTTAGATGCAGCCCCCTATGACAAAATTTTGACTAAATTTTGGACTTAGAAAAAAAGGGGGGAAGAATCAAGATTCATCTAAAAAGAAATCAAACATCAAAAATAAATAATCTAAAATGAAATTTGAATGTGTATAAATAACATATATATTTGCTTTTATCTAGGTCTTTGAAGGCCCCATTATGCTCATCAAGGCGTAATGGGATTGAAATTCGATCGAGGTGCTTCAAAACACCAACCGTCACACTCATTAGGCTGAGTGCTAAATTTTGATGTAGGCCCCTTATGCGGGGCGATCTTTGGAATCTTGCAAATCTTTGCCAAAATTTTGATTAAGTTTTGAACTTAAAAGAAAGGGAGAAGAATGATGAAATCAATTCAATAATTTATAACTATGTGCATGCAAGGTAATGAATATATTCAATGTTAATTCAAGTCAAAAAAATATATAGATATTTAGCTCCACAGAATGTGATTAGAGTAGGCCTAATCTTCTATGCTTGAAATAGAGTTAATAAGGTCTACTAAATGTTCAACTTCTAAATGAACTCAAATTATATTAGATTATAAGACCCAATCCTCTATATTTGCAATAGAGTTGACAAGGTCTGTTATAATATCAATTTTCTAAAGAATTTAAATTACACGTAAGTCATAGACCCGATCCTCTACTAGTAAATAAGTAGAGTTGACAAGGTCTACTCCAATGATGACTGAGTTGATTGAAGATATCAACTAGAGGGTAAGTATTATCAAAATATTTATGATATTATATTCAATATTCTCAAATTCAAAATACTTGAAATATAAATATAGATCTGATCCTCTATTATTAAAGTAATAGATTTGACATGACCTAAAATAATAAACTAAATGATTAAGTAGACTTATACACCTTGATGATGGTCGTGTTGACTGAAAAATCTCAACTGGAGGGAATATTATTATTAAAAGCTACTTGAGCTCTAAACTAATTCATCATAAAACTAAATTTCAACTAAGTAAACATCTGAACTAAATGAATTTATCATTTAAATACTTAAAGAAAACAATTCATCCACCCATCTACCATCATTTGTTGGGGATGACATATTAAGAAAACTCTAGCTCACAAAAGAGCTAATGTCAAGTTAAATAAATCATTATATTCAAACTCAAATAATCTCATGCTAGTAAGGATGTGACCCGATCCGTGGTTGTGGAGGAGGCTCCACATATGATGATTACTAGAGTCCTCTGATCGGGTTGTTGCCGCCAAATGACACCTTTATATTACGGTCATGACTATAGCCCATATATTCCCAATAGCTCAGCCCTTTAAGTTATGAATCATAGGGTATATTTGATAGACACAAAACCCTTTTGTCAGCTAAGGTGGACTTAAGCTTGTCTCCTTAGACAAACACCACCCAGGTCTACAAGAATTACTTGGATGACGTAACCCATGGTTGCTGACAGGGATCCTTCAGTCAGGTTGGGTCGACTACCTCCTCTGACTAAGTAGGCTAGGGACCACGATAGCCCGGGATGATGGAACCATGGGATCTAGATCGGGCACGTCATCATTCCACCAACCATCCGCTTTAAGTTAAAACGATGAATTTCATAAATTTATAATTTTATACTCCATATGCTACCACTATATGCTACTCATTTAGCGACATAACGACTAGCCTTACTCGAAAGTTTTCTCTCAGTATTGGGAGGGGTAATTAACTATAGGTGCTTGTGCCTATAAGAAACCTGAAACTAAATCTAATGTCCTCACAAAATGAGGGCGAAATATTTGGATAGTGTCTTATTTACTATCTCATCTGCCTTCTGAAAATTTCACTAACACATAATTCAAACTCTCTTAATCAAGAGGTTGGATGCGAATTTTTGAAGCCCGCAATATTAGCTAAAGATAATTGTTGATAAATATTAGCACACTCAAATTTGACCAAGTAGTCAATCAAATATTAGTCATAAATCTATGGATGATTATTTTGAAATAGTTAGCTTAGCGAGAAATTATGCATTAATCTTGATAGAAGTCAATACTTATATGTTGTTTTAGCTTGCTTACATATTATGATAAAAATATTTACATCCTTAGAGATTAATAATATCAAACCAAACTAATCATGTTATAACATAAAAAAGCTTTATAATATTTAATATATTAAGACAATACAATATAAAAACGTAAATTAATTTACATAAATATCAAAGTATAATTCCTAAAGATAGTTGAATTTACAATACATCCTAGGAAGGAAAAAAATAAAAATAGAAGTATAATTAGGCTATGCTTACTATATTCAAAGCGTAGCTCTATGCAAAATATACATGACTTATGGAGATTTTATATTAGACTCTATACTTTTTTTATTTGGGCCTCTACAATCTGTTCAACCCACATATTCATAATATTTATATAGATTAAAAATACATTAAAAAATAAAATAAAAGTACAAATAGTATAGTTGTATACACTTAAATTTTTTTTTCTTAGAAGTTGTATTAAACTTGCCACAATGCCCTATTAAGCAAGAAAGTAACACTAGCATCTTTTAGGGCACTACATAATATGCATCTATAAAAAATTATCTATTTTCTATTGCATATAATTACAACCAAACTATTTTTTATATTGATGAAACTTAGGCCCTGGAACATTATTAAGGTGGAGTCATCCATGAAACACACTACGTTTTGGATGAGTTCACTTTAGTTTTTAAAAAATAGGCATTTACATACACATCACTCATCTCTAATATATTTATATATCTAACGCCTAAATTATTATATTTATAAAAATATCATATTATATCAAAAATAACACTATCATTATCTTTTTAAAGTGAAATGCATCTTTTTATGAGTAAGATGTTATATTTATAAATATCAAATTTTAGGTATTGGATATGTAAAAGCATAACAATTTCTTCATAAGAATTCATCTATAAAAATAAAAACACTTCCATCTTCCATGCCCTTTGATAGAAGCACATCAAAATTATTATTATAGAAACATTTATGTTTGAATAACAAAACTCAAAAAATATGTCTATTAAGTAACTCTTGCAAATATTCCCTCTCGAAAATCAGATAACAAATAGCTTGTCTTACAAAAAATTCATAAATATGATTCCTCTTATGAAAATCCAAAATGTTAAATTCATTTAAATAAGATTTTAAGCTCATTAGACATAATTATATATACATTATAGTATGCATATTCATTGTCCATAATAATTTCGGATGTCAGATATACTTCATTATATATAATATATGAAAGTTTTTTTTGGAACAAGTATTATAATAAATAATATTAGTGGATATATTTTTAAGATTAAATTTAACAATTCATTTGTTTATACAATAAATATTTCTTTGTTGATTAAATGTCAATCTATTTTGAGATAATTTTCAAGTGTTCGCTTGCCTCTTAAGCTTGTATCTTAGAAGAAATAATAGAATTAAGTAGTTAGTAACTGAGTTTTGATGTACTAATCTGATCAAAGAAATTAGAGTATTCTCAAAAGCAAGAAATAATTATATGAGAATATTTTGCATAAATTTTGATGATATTATATTTTAGAAAATGATTAATTTAGTGCAATGCATGGATAAGTAATCAACTTTTATATTGAACTCTTGAGTCAACTCATACAAACTTTGAAATCAAAGAATATCCTAATCCAAATTTTTAGATTCATAATTAAAATTTAGTGATGAAGGATTTTAAATTAAATCTTTGATACCAAACTTTGAATTAGATATCATAATCCAAATGTTTAGATTCATAATTAAGATTTAGTGATGATGGATTTTAAATTAAATCTTTGATTTGCTTTAAGATGAGTGTTATTGGATCCAAATCTATTTTTAGAGTGAGAATTTGACTTATTGGCAAGTCAAGTGTCAAGTAGGAGTGGAGAAAGAGGGGAAATAGACATATTGAAGGTATAAAAGTACAATGATAGGTAAAGTGTAGATTTGAGTCCTTTATGAAGTCAAGTTGCTCTCATATTTATAGAATCAGAGGGTTATATATATGACTATAGAAAACACAAAAATAAATAATAAAATTTCTAGAGTCTAGGTACTAATGATATGAAGACATGTGCACACGGTGTAACTGTGGAACAACCATTGAATGACATGGCCTTCCTATCCAGAACTACTTGCCCTAGCACAAGATTGGGTCTGTGTCGAGTAAGGGTTCCCTAGCAAGTTGGTTATATCATGGTGTACAGATAGCTCTATCTCATTGGGCGAGTCTGAGTCATTAGGGTGATCATAGAGTCAAACGCTGAGCTCCATGTTTTGGAACCATAGAGCTATCTGTCATCACTTGTTGAGTTTGCACGTGGCCGCTCAGTTCTTTGTTTAGTTCAGTGAGTTGGCAGGTTCTTGGCCCACATCTTCATGGGATGAATAGGAAGTCCATGGCTAGTCCTATGAAGGGGCATAGGTCATACAAGTGCAATACCTAAATAATCAATTAATTTTATATTAAAGTCATCTCAATATATATATATATATATATATATATATATATATATATATATATATATATATATATATATATATATATATATATATATCATTTCTAATTTTTTCATGGCATAGAAATTTAACTTTGTGACATTGTGATATTGATTGAATCCATGATTGATTTTAATTTTATTTCCTTAATTATTTTTTGGGTTTATGTGCCAATGACAATATTCAACACGACTTAGATAATAATTGGAAGGATAATTCTAATTTGTAAATATATCTCTTTTTTTTTTTTCCATTTTGTTTAATTTTTTGTTCTTGCTCCATATCCTGTTATTATAAACCCCTGCATTTACTTTACTTTACTTTACAATGTATTTGGACCAAACATGCCCTAAAACTCATTCGATCTCCTAGAAAACTTGCACTACTTAACTCTCCATTTTCAAATTTTGAACTAGCCTAAGACTTTCAAAGTCTAATATTTAGTCAAGAAACTTGCCCATAAAACTTGGCTATTCATCTAGAGTACTTGCATGCTGAATTATGTTATTATATGTATTTATCAATAGTTCTTGTTCTCTATCAAAAACTCACTTTATGTTTTATCATAATAGATGACTATCAACAAAAGTTGTTCACTACATAATTAACTATATTGAGTCTACCTACATAATCTATTCTTATATTCTTAATACATAATCTATCTTATGATATTGATCTTGGCTCTCATTTATAAATAAGGGAGTACTAGTCGAGAACAGAGAGGAGGAAAATATCTTAATTTTATAAGCAATGCTAATAAATTGAATCCACTATGGATTCTCTATTAGGCTCCTCTTTTTCTTATCTCTTCTTTCTTAGCATGAATTGACTCACCCTTTCTTTATTAGGGGTCAAGTGAATTATTATACATAAATTTATTAAAAAGAGTACTTTTAAACTTTTTTCATTTTTTTCACTCTTCCTTAGGTTTTATATAAATTTAAAGTAGGATACTAATTTTACCCTGTGGACAACATTAGATCTATGATCTTTTTAACGGTATGACAAGCATGGAAGATCTCAAAGATTAATAATTAGGATTTAGAGTTTCTTGAGGAATTGTCCATATAGATTAACTATCCCAACAACCGCATCTTGTACGATTAACTTAAGAATATAGATGATCACTTAGCTAGGTTGATACAAGGAATCTCCATGTGAAGACTACAAAAATCCTTTAATGTAATATCTTTAAGGGTGCTACTTAATCACCTCTCATATACATCATTGCCATGTCACCTCTAGAGTTGGTCAATTAGCTCCTTCCAATGATGAGAGGTATACCATAAAACATCATCATCTCTCTCTCTCTCTCTCTCCCTCTCTATCATAACAAGCATGATGCATAATCAATTAATGCCCCTTCTTAATAAATATTATAAAGTCTTAACTCTTTTGAATTTTAAGATTGCCATCTTGGATTCTTATAGATCCAAGTAGACATGACTTGGCTATTTTGAGTTAGATACTTCTTTTTATTTTTATTAATGATGTGATGAAGCTTTTTTTGTTCTACACCACCTTTACGGATGATCCGTTGTTGTGATTTTTTACATCTTTGAATGGGGAGTATCATCATCATTGTTGAATTGAAGTGATTATTCATTAGTTCACTAGTGCATAAAATCTAAAGAAGTTATAGGTTCTTTTGAACATGAGGGAATAGTTCACTATGTCAGTTTGGTTGTTTATGACTCAATTCTAGTGAGTGATATTAGAATTGCAAGATTCTAAGCCTTTTTTTCTTAGGCAGTCTTTATATAAGGCCTTATTGATGGCATTTTTCATTACGCACTTTACTTTTAGTAGCTAAAAACTTTGATTGAGTTAATAGAGCTAGATAAATCATACATCAACACATAGGATTATAATCGGCTGACTTTAACTTTCTTTTACATTACTTTGAGTACATAGAGGAGTTTTGGTATTTGACTGAATATCAAAATAATAGGCTGTGCAATTTTAATAATAGCTATACTAAGTCAACATAAGCTATCTTATTTATTTAACCAACAACATCAACAAAACTTTCATGCTTTCCTTGATAGATGAGCTATGGAGGTCACGTGAAATAAGAAAGGTAGTCCCCTTTGTTATAATACATTACTTATAGTCCTCTCTGAGTGTTATTGGTAAAGATTATGGACATCATTATTGTTAAAGAGAATTTCAGACAACTACAACTAGTGTATATATCAAGGAATGCATTAGATCCATCCAAGTATTGCACTTTTCATAAATACTATAGACGATCATAAAGAATTATTGCCACCTTTGAGTTTTGGTTGAGGAGCTCATCTACACTAGGAAGCTAAAAGTGTTTATCATTATGATATATTATGATATCCTTATAAGAAGTAAAATACAATGAGCATGTTCTATTGTTGTCCATCCACATCACATTAGTCAACATCTTAGCTATATATTGTCAGAGGAGTTGGCGTTAAGGCATAAAAGGAAAACATATCTCATATGACAAAAATTGTGAGGTATTTGCCACTTCAACTTGAAACTCATATTTTGCAAAGTTTCCAATCACCTTCAAAGATGTTGATAGGTGCTAACTTGATTCATAGGTGAGAGGCAAAGCAACATGCTTTTATGCAATATGCTTGATTGTGGTATGTGAGGGCATAAATCTGTATTACACACCCATTATGGGTCTACGTATGAGATGGCATTCTTATATTTCAATTGTTAGAGATGCTTATTTCTCTTCTGTTATAAACTCAGATAACTTAATTTACAATTTATTGCTCATCATCTTACTTAGATAAATGAGTACTTAGCACAAATTGAAATCCAAGCAATCACACAAGCAGTGCAAAACAATCATATAAAATGTATAATTATATAAGAAATTTATACAATAGCTAAGTTCAGAAGATTTGACTAAGCCAATCAAATTAAAACTCGATTCAATAAAAATAAAAATAAAAACTCCTCTTTTGTAGCTCCTTCCACTACTGCCATTCATATTCCTCACTGACTTTCATTTGTTTGTTAATTAATCAGGAACTTAGTTATGACTTTATTTTCAATCAAATTCATTCTTTCATCTTTCTTTTCTGACCTGACCTTCACGCAACCATGAGTGCAGATTTAATTTGCCGCATGATAAATGAAAATTTCTGAACTTATAGGTTCTTAGAGAGCTTGTCTCTCTTGCCTATGCCCTTTTTTTTTTTTTGTTTTTTGCTCTTGTCTTTTCTTCTAAATAGCTAAGTTTTAATCATAGATTTATTCTGGTCTTACACTTGGTGATCATTTTTCGGATTAATGGAATTGAGGAAATACTCAGTCAATTTTATAAAAACTATTTTTAATGCCAAGACAGATTAAATGAGTGTCAAAATGAGGCTTTGACTTCGTGGTTGATAGAGCGGGCATTACCGGTTAAAAAAGCTACCCGAATACTATATAAAGCAAGGAAGTGTTTTCTCCGACAAACAGTTATGGATCAGAAGAAGAGAGTTTGTATCGTCGGTGCTGGCGTTAGCGGATTGGCAATCTGCAAATACTTGTTGGCGAGAGGATTCCGGCCGGTGGTTTTTGAGGCTGATGGGACCATCAGCGGCGTGTGGAAGTCCACGCCGGCGTCGATGCGACTACGAGGTGCGAGGTGGTGTTACCAATTCCCAGACTTCCCCTAGCCGGAGACGGTGACGCAGGCGAGTCCTTGTGGTAAACAGGTGATGGAGTATTTAGAATCCTATGCTCAACGATTCGATCTCATAAGACACGTGAGGTTTGGACAGAAGGTGGAGGGGATAGAATATGTTGGTGTAGGAGAAGAGGAGATGGAGGCTTGGGGCCTGTGGGGTGGCACCGGCGATGCGTTTGGTGATGGGCATCGAGGGGTGTGGCATGTCACAGTGCAGCGTGTGGAAGATGGAGCTGTGGAGGTAACTAATATTACTGTATAAACTCAAATTTTTTTTTTAGATAGTACGCATATTTAAAACCAGTTCAACAAGGATACGAGAAACAATAATGATATTTAACTATTAAATGAGTGAATAATAAATTTAATATTTTATTATTTTTGAGATACATGCAGAGGAATTAGAAAGATTTAGTCATTTTTTACAACTCATTTTATAATATTAAGTAAACTTTTATATATTTTATTTTAAAATTATTTATATTGGTTATAAATAATTATAATAAAGATACTGAGATACTGAGTAAATTGTTTGATGTATGGATTAAAGTGCTTAATTATTATAAGTTTTTTAAAGTGCTTAATTATGATTTCAATTCAATGAGAATATTAATACATGCACACAATATTTTGAAACTCACAATTCAACTAGGCTTGAATGGTTAATTTTGTAGCACTCAAGTTGAATAGGTTCATTTTGTTGTACTTGGCCCAAATCAATTTAGTTGTAACCCTATCTTTGATGAACACATAATGTAGGTACATGTGGTGGATTCGGTGATCCTTTGCATTAGACAAGTCAGCAGACTTCCAAATATTCCAACATTTCTCAAAAATAAGAACTCAGAGGTCTTTGATAGTGAGGTGATCCATTCCATAGATTACTCCAACTTGGATAGTACAGTTGCTACTGAATTGGTCAAAGAAAAGAGAGTCAGCATTGTTGGTTT
Source organism: Cymbidium sinense (assembly GCA_021442155.1). Taxonomy (NCBI): domain Eukaryota; kingdom Viridiplantae; phylum Streptophyta; class Magnoliopsida; order Asparagales; family Orchidaceae; genus Cymbidium; species Cymbidium sinense. The sequence goes on from CM038232.1 coordinate 3,832,446, forward strand.
CCTTAGAATAGCACATGAAATTGTCGATGAATGTGCTAATATTAATGGTAAATTTTTAATCATTTTTTATGAATTTCTTAAGAATGATGAGATTCCTAGTTTAATATATCTATATACAAATTATACAAAAAGAGATAAATGGTTAACATGATTTTGTAACTAATAAAAAAAAACCCAAAAAGTCCCAATATTAAGAAGAAAAAAAAAAACCTAAGGGGTGGGGTGTATCTTAGGATACAGTCAACAATATATGCTCACTTGGGAACCCAAATATGTTCAACATTAGTCAATAGAATGACACTCCAGCTAATTACATTTCTTAAAGATAGTCATTTATGAAAATATGGGAGTTAATAAATGACCTGACTTGACACACCAACTTGAACTGACTCAAAAATATAGATTAGAATTAAACCATTTGTCATTCAAGTTAGAGTTGCATTATGTTTGGGTTGATTAGAATAATCCAAAATTGAGCTAATTGTTATTCAAGTTTAGTTTAGGCAAGTTTGAATAAGATTAATAGGATTAATGAGTTAGATTTAGGTTAATTGGGTCATGGGTTGGGTTTGGGATGAGTTGTGTTCATGTCAAATATTTTTTTATCAATATAATAAATAGGTCTAATTTAAGTCAAGCATATTCACGTTAGGCTAACTTTTTTTTAGATCCAAATTTCTTTGGTCAACTTATTAATACTAGAGTGCAGAGGTCTAACTTGGCAAGACACCAACATCATTGTTCAACCATTGAATTTAACAAAAAAAAATAAACCATTAGTCACAATAAATATAATAAATTAGCTATATGAATTTGAGCCAAAATTTCCACTATAGTAATACTAAGAGATTATAGTTGCTAAAGTCTAAATTTCTCCTTTGCATTAAAATAAAAGAACTTTTTCAAAAGTTGCCTTGAATGATAACAAAACAATAATAACATGCCTTTATCCCATTACATCTGGTTGGCTATATCAATCTTTTTCTCCATCGTGTTCTATTAAATTTCTTATTAAAGTTGCTAAAAGGATAACATAATACTATAAAAAAAGGCCAAGTGTGTCAACATATATATTGTTCTATAAGAAATTAAAAGCAAGTCATACTTTAAATTGATAATTAGTACCACAAAAATAAGAGGGAATAAATACTAACTAGCAAAATAAGAATGAAAGTAAGAGGAGTAAGCCAAAAACTACAATGGAATAAAATTGAATAAAGTACATAAGAAAGTAAAACCATTTTTAACCATATAACATTTATATGCATCATAAAATTTAGAGGGCTAATTATCATTCCATTTTAACTTTTTAAGTTTTGGGCATTTTTATTTTTAATCCTAAGTAACATATTTCCAAGTTAATTTTAACTCTTAAGATCTGCTTATTGAGATGAATTGTTAAAAGAGGATATTATTGGTTAAGGAAAACCAAAATAAGAAAAAAAAAAAAAAAGGAGAGACTAACTTCTTATTGAAGTCACAAAGAATTAGTTAGTGGTGCCCTTTAGATAAACTTGTTAAGATGAATTCTTGAGTAATAAACATGCCAACCCTCAAGGTAGTTTAATGAGCTCATAGAGAAGTGTGAGTTCTTAAGATGAACTCATAAGGTGAGTCCCTAAGATGGAGGGTGTTGGACTATGGATCAACCAAAGATAAATTTCTAATGAAAGGTAAATTTAGTAACTTAACATAAATAGAATTTTTTAAGAAGTCTTCTTATGATGTTTAAATTTTCTAGTTTATTTCTTCAAAATGCATGACTTCCATTCAGGACTTGGGGCTTATGTTCTTACAAAGTCATAATTTTCTATGTAAGAAAATTTCAAATTCTTCTAAAAGAGTAAATCCATGTTTCCATTAAGGTTCCTCATCTTCTTAATTATAAAAAAGATAAGAAAAGAAATTCCATTTACTAATAAAATACCAATTGATTGATAATTTTTAGCTTTTATTTCGAAAAAAAAAGTAATTTCAAATGGGAAGGAGAATTAACCCATAGAGTTATTAATGAATGATAGAGAGAAATAACTCAAATTAGTAATTTAAAAACTAAGAAGACCTTTCCAATTGAGAGAATGGCATTATGTGTTAGAAGACCCTTAGAGTTATTGATGAATGATAGAGAGAAATAACTCAAATTAGCAATTTTAAAACTAAGAATACCTTTTCAATTGATAGAATGGCATTGTGTGTTAAAAGGAGGATGTAAAGTTTGCTCTTGGCGATGCATTAGGATTAGTAAACCTAGCCCACAATAAAGATGCAATAGGAGACAAGCTAGGGTGATGGGTAGCTAAGATGGAAATTGAGAGGTTGGAGCTTATTGGAATTAGAGATAAACTAAAAAGAAAAAATAATTTTAGAGATGACTACTACATAGTGAAGGTTTAGAATAAGGCAGATGTAAGTGAGCTAGAGAGGGATAATAGATAAGTATAAAGTTTTTCAATAAAGACTACAAAAGTTAAGAGCCAAGAGAAAACTAATAAAAGAGGAGAAAGATGGCTTTAGAGAGATATGATTGCTATAAGGGAAATGTGGGAGATAACTCATGAAGCCCTAGTATATGGACACATAGAAAGCATAGATTATCATTAATATATTTACTTTGACAAACATACTAATTGATAATACATCAACCTAATCAAAACATTTCTTTAGTTCATCAAAAAATATTATTAATTAATTTATTTCTTCATTTCACTTGTACCCAACAACATTTAAAACAAAAAAATGGACAAAAAATCAATGGAGAGTAGGGGCTAGTGAAAAAGGACTAGGCTTAAAGAAGATGTTTAGAGAAAACATAGAAAACCTTTTAAAACCTTTATTTAATAATTAAATAAATTTTTTTTTGAAGGCATGAAATGTGTATTAAATACAAATTCATTATAATTCAACAAAAAAGAACATAATTATAATAATAAACCATTAAATATTATAAAAAACATAATTCCATATAAGTACTTAAACACTTACCATGAAAAGAGTGGAGTCTACTACCACCATAATAATCTTAGGTCCAACCATTTATAACTACATGCCAAATACAAAATTAGAGCAAATAGACACCTTAAATGCTTTAAATTTGAACTAAAATATAAATTAATTTTGAGTCTAAATGGATTTAGATTAGATAAAATCAAAAAAAGGCTAAAATGCTAATCCCATGTTTAAATCATGTAAGAATTATTAAATGGTCCATTATAAAATCAAATAACTGTTTAAATAGAATCAACTTAATCTTATCAACAGGATCAAAGTACCCTTGTGTAATGATCATTAGAACAAAGAGGTGGAATATAACCAAATTTGTGTTTTGGGGCATTCCACTTGGTTACTTGTACTTGAATCGCTTCTTAGAATTCTTGGTTGACAAGCCTGGGGAAGGAATTCTATTAAGTGTTTTGGCCACCTTGCTTTCACCTTTGGTATATATTAACTCATATTTATTTCACAATAATATCAAATCAAGTTTACCTTTTTTCACACACATGTTTATTTGGTTTTACCAAAATGCTCTTTAACCTTAGTGGTGGATCATTTCAAAGTTTATCGAAAGCTACATAAAGAAAACAATTCCCATGAAAAAATATGGTATGGTGCCAGAGCATAGCTTGCTTTGTCTATCTATCATTGTTTTGCATGTTACTAGAAAAATTTTATAGCAAAGTGAAAGAAGGAATTATCATCTTAAGGCCTTCCAAACACTTTGAATTTTGCAAGAAAGGAATCATCTTAGAATGCCAAACTACGCCCATAGAAATTGATTTGGTAATCTATGCAACTGGATTCAAAGGTGATAAAAAGCTTAGAAATATCTTTATTTCTCCTTGGTTCAAAAAGATTGTAACAGGTTCAGAAGATATGTCAGTTCCTCACTATAGGTATGCATATTTTAAGTAACTGATTGAAGCTTACATAAAATATAGTTACTTACATTATCAAGCAAATTTTGATCATTGCAGGCATACATCCAGATTCCACAAATGGCTATCCTCGAGAACATATCTAACATATATATTTGAGATGCGAGTAAGGTGGTTGGCTTGCTTCCTTGATAATGGCTTCTTGCTACCAAATAGGATGGACACGAAAAAGAATATAATAGAGTGGGATAAATACTTCAAAAGATATACAAGCAGCTCAAGTGAGTACTACCGTAGATGTAGCATAACGCTTATTCGTAATTGGTATAATGATCAATTATGCAAAGATATGGGTTGCAACCCTAGAATGAAGAATGGATTTTTGGCAGTTTTATTCCTCCCTTACGATCCTACAGATTATGCTCAGCTCGAGTTAAAAAAGTTTTAAATATGAGTTTTTAAATTAATGAATGTTTTTTAATATCATACATTTTTTATAAATATTTGGTATTTTTTTTTCAAATAAGTTTTTTCAATTTTATTCCTTTGATTATAAAATTTATTATTATATATATTAATGATAATAGTTAAAATGGTTTCTTCTATTATTTCTCATGTATTTTCCAACTTCCAAGTTTAGTAACAATCATAGGAGGGTTAGGATTAATATCATTAACACGTCGACCTATTAGAGCTTAAATGTAATCAGTTATCTATCACGTTATTTTTTGAAAACATGAAAAAGGGATAAGTTGAATACCAAAACAAAAAGAAAAAGTAAAATTCAGAATTACTGACTAATTTCTCCAATGGCTGGATATTTCACTCTCTTTTAGATGTAGATTGGTTCAAAATTATGTGTTTGTAGACTTATCTCCCCTTCCCCTCCCCCACCCCTTTTACATAAAATAAAGAGAAAAGAAAAACAAAAGAAATAGAAAGGCAACATCAACTTAAAGACTAAGGACAAGATCATAAGCCAAGGCATGTTATTAAGATTTGGATTCATCAACAAATACAACTTTTGAAAAAAGTGCATGGATGACCTCTCTTCCTTCCAAAGTTAATGAATAATAATTATAAATTGTAATGTAAGGCTATTTGATGGGTAGTCGACAACACCAATAGAAAACAATAATGAAGATCTTTAAAAGTTACTTGATTTCAGGACTACTCCACTCACCTTACTTTGCTTGTTCAAAGTTTATTCAATATATGAACTTTGAAGTTTATAATGTTTTACTTATTTTTTATTTGCATTTGAATAAGTCATTAGTTTATGTAATATTTTTTTGCTCTTAAGGCTTTTGGTTATGAAAACCTCCTTACATTATAGTTTTGATTCTTATAAAAAAAGTTTTTTTATTAAAAAGATTGGTGGCTATTATAATATTTCATGAAGGTTGACTTCTAATCCACTAAAACCATGATGAGTCCTTTGCCATGATGAGTCCTTTTTAGGCTTGGTTATGAAAAAACCTTGTAAATAGGACCTTACATTATAGTTTTGATTCTATTGAACAAAATTATATCTTTCTTATAAAAAGTTTTTTTTATTAAAAAGATTGGTGGCTATTATAATATTTCATGAAGGTTGACTTCTAATCCACTAAAACCATGATGAGTCCTTTGCCATTCAATTCATCTTCTACTCCTCTCCTCCATAATATAACTTCCACTCTTATAAAGTTGACTTAGCCAACTCATAGACCTTAGCTTACCTCAACCTAAAGACCCCATTAATAGCTCTAATAATCTCTTAGAAATCGTCCCACAACCCTATTAACATTCCAAGGCCTCAACACCTATTTACCATAAGATTTTTTGGGCAAAAAGCTAAATATGAGGAGACAATTTCAAACAATGAGCAATATAATTAAATAATTCATAAATCCTTAATTATTGATAAAAAATCATAAAAATATATCCATTAGTTTTCTAACATCTCTAATCTTTCATTGATTTAAAGCTCCTTGCTATTTTTTTCAAAATGAAAAACTTATCCGTTTGAAAGCTTAGATTTTTACTCAAATTTGTCCAAAGTTCAAAATAACCTTTTTCCTACCTACCAGGGAACAATCAAATTGTTATCTTCATCATCAAGATTATAAAGACTCTACATCATATTGCTATTTGAAATAAGGGTTTAAAAAAGTCAAAGTCAAGATGCTTGATGGCACAAGACAAGCACAAATGGAATTTCATATTTTAAGATTGCAAGAGTTTAATGCATATTGTTAGACTAATTTTTCTTTAAGAAAGGTAAGTCTTGCTATTTTAGATCTTTTAATTTTTTTTATTATGTTTTTCATTCATAAGAGAGAGAATATTGAAAAATTGCATGCCCATTATTAACTTCATAGGAATTTGTAGTTATTATTAAAAAAAAAAGACCTAGCCTCATTTTTGTGTGAACAAACCATAACCTAAAATTTATTTAATATTACTTTAGATAAAAAGTTGTGTTCCACAAACTAAAATCTTACCTTGTATCAAATTTATAATAAGATAATGAGAACTTATAATTCATCACAAACTTAGTGCAATTATTATTATTATTATTATTATTATTATTATTATTATTATTATTATTATTATTATTATTATTATTATTATTGTTGTTGTTGTTGTTGTTGTTGTTGTTGTTGTTGTTGTTGTTGTTGTTGTTGTTGTTGTTGTTGTTGTTGTTGTTGTTGTTGTTGTTGTTGTTGTTATTGTTGTTGATGATGTTGTTATTATTGTTATTGTTATTGTTATTATTGTTGCTATTATTGTTATTGTTATTATTGTTATTTAAAAGAATTTCTTGCTCTATAAAATTTAAAACATAGAAGATTTTAATTATACAATCTAAAATATAAAATAAAATTCTCCTTTTTGCATGTATCAAGAAAATTTGTGATAGAATATCATCAAAAAGACTTAAATTAAACATTAAGAATTTAATAAAATATTGATCGAAGGAATGAGAGGCTTTATGTAAGTATCGAAAGGTTGGAGTAGCTCCAATGACAGATAATAGTGGAACCTAAATCCAACCAACTTGGCAAAATACTTAAAAAAATAGCTACATGTAAGTTTCTCATTTAACGGATGACTTTATTATAAGTCACCCGTTGACGAAATTTAATTAGGCACTTAAATGACCGGCCCACGCCGATCGATGTAAGTAAGTCACCCATTAAACGGGCGACTATCATATATCTATTTTTTTAAGATGCTTAAATTACTAATTATGTTTTAAACCAAACTTATTTTAAAAATTTGCCCCCTCTGGATCTCCTCCAATTTTAATGTGAAATGCCTATACCTCCAATTTTATTGAATGCCCGTCCTCATACCAGCCTGCTCCCTCTCACCACTGCATATCTCTTCTTGATTGAATTGCACGACAACCTTAACCAACTTAGCCCATTTTCCCATCTCTCTTGCCACCTTCGATCATGCATCCATTGTTGCATCTCCCTTTATCTACTATCGTGAAGTTCAAACGTTTTGGCAATGATGATCATTGCAGGTGAAATTCTGAAAAGCCCTCACTAGAATTTGTCTAGAGTAAGCTGGATCACTAGGTAGATCAAGCTCAAACCACCCTTGGGTTGGCTCTGGTGATTAAGCTCGCCTGAAGGGTTTAGATGAGTGGCGAATAGTTGAAACTTTCTCTCTTAGCTCAAAGAGGGTGAAATTGAGTCATCTCCATAATGGGAGTGGCTATGCCATTTATTGGCCATTTGGACAAGATTCTCATGGCTTAACCATAGAAAAATTATGGTTTAGTGCTACCTCCTGCCAAGTGGAACTCCTTGGATTGTTGTAGGTAGTTGGGCAATAGAGTTCAAGGGTCTGTATAAGGTATGATTGGCTAAACTCCAAGGGCTCTCCACAACTTTCATAACTCGATCTCTCTTTAATGATTATTTTCTAAACCCTAAACCCTAAACCCTAAACCCTAAACCCTAAACCCTAAACCCTAAACCCTAACCCTAAACCCTAAACCCTAAACCCTAAACCCTAAACCCTAAACCCTAAACCCTAAACCAAATAAACTAAACCTAAACCTAAACCTAAACTAAATAAACTAAAATAAACTAAAAATAAACCTAAAATAAAAAATTAAACATATTAAACCTAAAATAAACTCTAAAACCTAAACCTAAAAAAATAAAATAAAAACCCTGACCTAAACCTAAAAATAAAAAATAAAAACTAAACCTAAAAAATAAAATAAAATAAAAATAAAACTCAACTCAAAAATAAACCTGAGCCTAAACTTGAACTTAAAATATAAACTAAAATTGAAAACCTAAATTAAAATAAATAAACCTAAAATAAATAAACTAAACTAAATAAAAATGGAAAAAAAACCTAAATAAAAATAGAAAATAAGATAAAGTAAAATAAATAAAAAATAAACTAAATAAACCTAAACCTACTAGTTTACTTAATTTAGAAAACAAAAACCCTAAACCATAAGTCCTAAACCCTAAACCCTAAACCTACAACCCTAAACCTACAGCATTAAACCATAAACACTAAAAAATCTTAAATCCTAAACCCTAAACCCTAACCTTAAACCCTAAATCCTAAACCCCAAACCCTAAAGCTAAACCTAAAGTAACTTAATTAATTAAAAAGTAAACCTAAACCCTAAAGCCTTATAAACCTAAACCCTAAGAATGGGCAAAACCTTGATGGCAGGAACATCACCGTCAACTAGACTTAGTCTAGATCTAGTAATGGAGGTGAAGGTAGAGATGACAATTATCATAGTTATGGTGGGGGATCTGGAGGTGTTGGTAGATATGGAGGTGGTGGTTGGAGCAGTGGTGGTTATAGAAGTAGGAGGAGTGATGGAGGTTAAAACTGTGGTGGTGGCAGAGGGAGAGATTGGGGAAATGATGGTGGGTCCTGCTACTCGAGAGGTCAGGGTTGTTCTAATGGGAATTGGAGAAACTAAAGAACAGCAAATTCGATCTGCTACTTATGGAACTATGTCTTTACAACAGAGATGGTTCTAGTTATAAGATGTTTTGAAATGTTTTAGTATATTATGGTATTGTGTCCTATTATCTATATTAATATAAATCATAACAATATTGATTTAATAAATCAGATGATGAAATTTGTTAAATTTGAAGTGGGAATTATGTTGTAGTACCAAAGGTGTGCTATGCCACTTATAGCCTAAAAAGTAAGATTTTATGTATGTAAACTTGAAAGAGAGAATATCATGTTAAAAGCAAGATTAGAATTATGTTTGAAATCACAAGTTCATTATAATGCTTAATCAAATAAAAAATTTAATAAAAATTATTTGCATCATACACATCCTACTCATATACCTTATAATTATCGTGCTAGGCCATATGCAAACACTAATGTTTGGTGCAACTATTGTGATAAAAAAAGGCATATTTCATTTGATTACTATGCACATAAATTACAAACCACTAAGCAATCATCTTATGTATGGGTACCAAAAGGTACAAGCACTACACAAACCACACATGCTAGATATCTTGCTTCAAATTTAGAATGTGGACCCAAACATGATTGGGTTCTAAAAGTTAATATGTGAGTTTCTTTTGTAGGAATGCCTTCAAAGCAAAATAAAGAAGGCATGTGGTACTTGGACAGTGAATATTCAAGAAATATGATGAGAGATAAAGATAAATTCACAACTTTAGAATCAAGTGATGGAGGATTTGTTATATACGGAGATAATGCAAAGGAAAAGATCATTGGCATTGGTTCTATTTGTAAGAATTATATCACTTTAGATAAAGTTTTTCTAGTAGAAGGATTAAAACATAATTTAATTTCTATTAGTCAATTATGTGATAAAGGATTGAATGTAGTATTCCATGCAACATATTCCATTATAAAAAATAATGAAAATGTTTTGTTAGTAGGATAAAGATATAAAATATTTATGTCATTGATTTAGATAGCTTTCATGATGTGAATTTAAATTTACTTTATCTTAAAAGCACTCATGATGATATATTCTTATGGCATAAGAGACTATGTCATATTAATGTGTAGACACTCAATAAAATTGTTAAACTTGATTAGTAATTGGATTGCCTAAATTAAATTTTAATTCAAACTATGTTTGTGATGCTTGTAATCATGGTAAGCATTCTAGAAGCTCATTTAAAAGTAAAAATATTGTTTTACTTCTAGACCTTTAGAATTATTGCACATGGATTTATTTGGTCCTACACCACTCTTAGGTGGAAAAAATTATGGTTTTGATTGTTGATGATTTCTCTAGATATACTTGGGTTTTGTTTGTAACTTACAAGGATGATGTTTTCGGTGAGTTCAGAAAGTTTTCTAAATATATTCAAAGAGAACAAGGCCTTTTGATTAATAATGTTCAAACTGATCATGGTGACGAATTTAAAAATAAATTTTTTTGAGGATTATTGTGATGAACTTGGGATTAGACATAATTTTTCTGCACCTAGAACTCCCTAACAAAATTGAGTAGTAGAGAGAAAAAATAGAATATTAATTGAATTAAGTATATCTATGTTTGATGAGTATAAATTTCCAAAATATTTTTGGGCAGAAGCAGTAAATAATGCATGTTCTGTGATAAATAGATCTATTTTAGATCAATTTTGAAGAAGACACCCTATGAATTTTTTTTGGAAAGAAGCCTAAGATTGAACACTTTCATGTATTTGGATGTAAATGCTTTATTTTGAATAACAAAAAAGACTATTTAGGTAAGTTTGATTGTAAATCAGATGATGGTATTTTCTTAGGATACTCTTTTTCTAGTGGAGCTTATAGAGTTTTCAATAAGAGAAAAATGATTGTAGAAAAATTAATACATGTTATTTTTTATGAAAATTTAATTGATCCCATTAGAAATGAAGTGATTGATGAAGAGATTGATAAATTTTAGAAAATATCTTCTTTGATTTTGGATTGGCCCATAAAGCCTTCTTCTTCTTCTTCTTCTTCTTATTCTTCTTCTTCTTATTCTTCTTCTTCTTATGATAATTTTTCTCCTTCATATTTTTTCTTCTTTCCACATCAATCTCTTTCTTCTTTGATTCAGCAAGTTCTGGACAATCACCTCTTATGTGTCCAATCTTTTTACAATGGTAGAAAATGATCCCTTCACCTGCAGGAAATGTTTTAGTTTGAAATTTATAGTTTTTAGATTTTTTATACCTTTGATTCTTCATCCTTAGCAAGTTCCCAAGCCTTTTGGATAGCATGACCACCTCATCACTATCACCATCCGAGCTTGAGGTGTTATGCTCATCACTATCATCAACTTGTAATGCAATGGCTTTTCCTTTCTCCTTCACCCTTTTTGTTGAGTTATCCATCTTATCCCTTTGAGCAATAACCTATTCATGTGTTATCAAAGAACCCAAAAGCTGATCAAGTGGATAAGTAGACAAATCCATAGCTTCATAAATAGCTGTTACTTTAGCTTCCCATTCTGTGGAAAATTTTAAAAGTTAAATCTAAATTTTAAGTTTCTGTAGAAAATTAATTTTTGATTTTATAATGACAACATACAAATGTTAATGCAGTGAAAATAAAAGTACAATAAAGTAAAGAGAGACAATAGGCATACAATTTTTATGTGGTTCGACCAGACTCCAAAATCGGCCTACGTCCACGCCTAGCCACCTCTAGCTAGGAATCCACTAAATGCAAAATAGCTTACAAATAGTACTCTCCCATAACGGGGTGAGTACAACCCTACAATAATATATACTCTCCTACAAAGGGGTGAGTACAACCGCAATATAAATTTTACTGCATGAAAAGAAAAATATAAAATAATAAATTTTGATAAAATAAATCTCACAAATATACCAAGCTATCCAATTTAAAAAGTGATCTCACAACTTATAAATGATCACTTTATAACTTAAAAATTTGGAAAGATAAAATGCTCACTTAATATTGATAAGAAATAATAAAATAAATAACTTAAAGTGATCTTACTTATATGTTTATGTTATTACAATTTGTAGACTAATATAAAAATAATTTAAAAATAAATTTACAATATTCTTTTACACAATAAAATAAATTTCAGCAAGGAATAATTTATTTTATTTTAACCAAAAAGATGCTTTCAATTAATGCAAATGATCACAAAATACTAAAATAAAATTAATATATGATAGATCTAAGTAGTAAGCTTTTAATTAAAAAGAGAGATCTAGCAAATATGAAAATAAATTTAGCACAATAAATTAATTTAAAATGCTTAAAAAATACTTCTAAAATAGATCTAAGAATAAATAATCTTTCAAATAAGACTATTGAAAAAAATATTTCAAGAAACCATAAGAAATTTGTAGGACGATAAAAATTTCAACAAGTTGAAATAAATCCTACAAACTATCACAAGAGTTTTTCACAAAACAATGATTGAAGAAACTTTGATGTGAAAAACTTAGACTTTGATGTCTAAAGACTAATCCATCAAAAAGTATAAATTTGAAAGACTAATTAGATGGTGAAAATAGTATGAACAACTAAAATGGGATTAAGATCAAGAAAACAAATTCAAGTAATTTGAGAAAGCTTGCTTAGTTGAAGATATTGAAGCTTCCAAAATAAGAATTTGATCTTGAAATATTTGTAGAACACTTGGAAGGAAAATCTAGGAAATTTTTTCTTAGATTTGTTGGAAGGATTTTGAATTTGAATGAGGAATGCTTTCATGAAGAGAATAAGGGTTATTTATAGGCAAGAAGATCATTTTGAATTATTTTTTAAAAAAAATTATTCTAACATCATTTTATCATATACTAATTTAATATTCAATAAAAATAAAATTCATATTAAATAAATATTAAATTCAAGTAGCCAGAATTTGGCTATTCACACGGGCAAGTCAAAAATAATCCAATATGGCTTTTAATATATTCAAAGCATGTAGCGTGCATTCATTATTAAAATCTGCTAATGTTTGAAAAGTCATAATAAATTCAATTTTAATCAAATGTGGGTCATGTAACATATGAAATTAAAGGAAAAAAAATCCAAGGAATCCATTGGAGATGAAGTCTGATATAAATTGCTTGATTATAAAATGACTTTAGCTAACATACAAAATTCCACATATTTTTGTTAATTTTGAAATATGACATTTAAATATTATGATATAATTTATATATAATCATACATATGTTCGTTATCATATAACCTTCAAATTAAATTAAAATATTAATTATATTAAGTAAATAAAATAATTACACTTAATGGTCATAATTTATTATCATTTATTATTTTGACAATTCAAATGCTTTGTATGAAACATATAATTGAATGTTAATTAAATAGAGATTTATATAAATTAATCCCATGAAAATAATATGTTAAGTTGTGAGCAAATTTATTCATGCCAATGAACTCATATGAATTTCTAAGATGCAATAATCTTATTGCATTTTGTTTCAATTTCTTGGTTGGTTGGGGGTTTATCTCCCATCTTAGGCTGGTGTGTTGCTTGTATCCCTCCTTAGGTCGAATGGTTGTGTCATGACTAGCCACCATTGGAATGATTTAATGTTCTATTTGGGTTATGCCGATATTGCTATATCATTTCCTATATTTCGTGCATTTCTTATGTATTCCTTTGTAGCCTTTCTGGTTGTACTCCAAGGAGGGTACCTACTGTATTTCTATTTGCTGGATAGCTTCTCTTGTTCTTTATTTGGGTGATATGCTCTCCTATTTGGCATTATGCTCTTCTTTCATTACTAGGGATTGTTTCATTTTTTTCTTTTGTGAGTTGCTTGCTGTTTTGGCATTTACTATATCCTTTTCTGCTGGGCACTTTATGGTTTTCGGTTTGTAACGACCTGGATGTTGTGGTTGCTATTTTTGCTTGGTGTTGCTTGAGTCTTTAATTAAGATTTCGCTTTAAGCGGTCATTGTAGAGTTAGTCCGGTTTGAGGGCTTGTTTCAAGATTTTATCATATCTTCATGGATCTCAGATGGATGTTCTCACTCTATGTGTTCTTTTGGAACCATGTATACCTGGCGGTATTCATGCAAGCATTTCCGGATTTGGATGCTATTTCTTATCATGCTGACCTTGATATAAATTTATCGTGGTGATATGAATCTTGGGTTGGTTGGTGTGGGTTAGTATTCTGATAGTTGTTGGCACTATATGGGCTTTCTTGCTGAGAAAGGAATGATGTCTTTCCTTCATCATTTGTATCTTAGTGGCTTTCTAACCCATGGTTATACTGCTTTTTTGGGCCACACGATCTTCCAATGGATAGATTGTCTCCCTAAGTTTGTAGGCTATGATGGGTGGTTGACTTCACCCCTTCTTTGGGTGGTAGTAGCACATCTGTTGTATCCCTTTCTTTGGTGTTGGATGCACATGGTTCTAGCTGCCCCCAAGTTGGTGTGAGTGTTCCGGAGCCTTTTCTACAACTCCCCTCTTTCTTTCAGCTTTTATGTTTATTCCTTGATTTAACTCATATCATTTTAACGGTTCTAACTTTTCATCTAGATCTTTGTAGACTCTGTTTTCTTCTCCTGGAGGTCATTTCTTTCTAGAGGTATATACTTCTTCAGCCTCATCATCTACTGCTATTAGATACCTTTGTGGTTTGCTCTTGTGTTTCTTTTGCTTTCTTTGGTACTGTCTTTTTCTTTTTACTGTGTGGGTTGTACTTAGTCGGGGATTTACTCTCTAGGATATTTGTAGCTCTTTGTTCAGTAGATTTTGAGTTTATCCCCTCTTAAGGATCTTGTAACCCCCTTTTTTTGAGCAATTAAATTCCCCTATACGGGGTTCCCAAAAAAAATGAATTTCTAAGATGCATATAACCTAAAATATTGTATCTTGAGTATCACATTATCCATTTTGATCTATCTTTCATTCTTCTATTTTTGTAATTTTCTCAAACATATTGTGAGATGTATTAGATATGTAATTAGCAATTAATATATCTAAAACACTTAAAAATTCATTAGAACATCCAAACATTCGTTTATTATAATCAAAATTGTTCAGATTGAACATGAGGCTCATTAAGCCAATAATATGAACACGCGCGCACGAACACATGTACACACACATATTATTAATGATTTCTAAAAATTTACAAGAGGAACAAATCTTTTGCCAAAATTTCAAATCAACAACAATAATCAATTCTAAACAAGATGGACATCATTAACAATACTTCATAGATCATTGTTAAATAAAATTTTAAAAAGAATAGTATGTGTTATAATATGATACTTTAAAGATGAGTAAAAAAAATACTGCTACCTTAAAAAATTTAAATCAATAATAATATTTTTGACAAATCTTCGAAGTTATTTTCTCTAGCTAAATTTTGCTAAGAAGAGGTAATTTTTTGCTCAACAAAAGTTAAGCTTTCTTATAAAATATTTTGTTTTGTTAGTAAGAAAAAAAACTTATCATTATGATTATCATTGTTCGACTCATCTTAATTGCTTCATATTACTAATTTTTTTATTTTTTTTCTTGATTTTCTTTATAATTATTTGATATATATTTTTTTTGGGTCCTATGGCCATTGCTCCTATCGATGGCCAAGCAACCGTTAGATAAGCCTCTTAGATTGGCCTCGACACAAGTAGTGCAGTAGATTTATTAGATCACTAATGTGCACTCATTTCTAGGCAAATTATATCATGAGTGTTCAAATTTAAGAAATGACTATAAAGATTACATGACTCCATTTCATGAGCCATTTCTGTCAAACGATTTTTCTTCAAAGAGACATTTCCAAGCAAAATTTTTTATCATGATATTCTTTCTAAGGTATATCTCTGAATACAAGAAAAATGAAAGGAGCAAGAAAAGAATTTCAAAGGAAAACTTCATCAATCGACAAAGACATGTTGGACTTGTAGCAGTTCAAAAAAAATCTTAAAGACCTGCAGCGATAGAAACCTCTAGCTAATAATTCACTACTAATTATCAATCCCAACGGTTGTAAAAACCTTTTGCAGCTAAATGCAAATACAACAATTTTAGAATAATTGTGAAACTACTGCAAAAAAAATTTTTTGGCAGTTAAAATCGCACAAAATCCTTAAAAATTGTTTTGAAAATCTTATTTTTTGTACTGGCAACAATGGCGTGTTGGACTTCAGAGTTGGCTAATGAGAAAAATAAGTTATTCATGAAAAGGTTAATAAAATATTGATAAGAGTTAATAACTAATAAAAATGTAAAAAATCATTCCACATACATACATATGTTAGTTATCATATAACCTTCAAATTTAATTAAAATATTTAATTATATTAAATAAATAGAATAATTATACTTAATAGTCATAATTTATTATCATTTATTAATTTAACAATTCAAATGCTATATATGAAACATATAATTGAATGTTAATTAGATAGAGATTTATATAAATTAACATCATTAAAATAATATGTTAATTTGTGAACTAATTGATTCATGCCAATGAACTCTTATGAATTTCTAAGATGAATATAACCTAAAATATTGTATCTTGAGCTTCACAATATCCATTTTGATCTATCTTTCATTCTTCTATTTTGTAATTTTCTCAAACATATTGTGAGATGTATTGGATATGTAATTAGCAATTAATATATTTCAAACACATAAAAATATTCATTAGAACATCCAAATATTCATTAGTTGTCATCAAAATTGTTCGGATTGAACATGAGGCTCATTAAGCCAACAATATGAACACGCGTGCACACACACACATATTATTAATGATTTCTAAAAATTTACAAGAGGAACAAATCTTTTGCCAAAATTTCAAATCCAACAATAATCAATTCTCAACAAGATGGACATCATTAACAATACTTCATAGATCATTGTTAAATAAAATTTTAACAAGAATAGTATGTGTTATATAATATGATACTTTAAAGATGAGTAAAAAAAATACCGCTACCTTAAAAAATTTAAATCAAAAATAATATTTTTGACAAATCTTCGAAGTTATTTTCTCTAGCTAAATTTTGCTAAGAAGAGGTAATTTTCTGCTCAACAAAAGTTAAGCTTTCTTATAAAATGTTTTCAATTTGTTCATGTTAGTAAGAAAAAAATAAACTTATCATTATGATTATCATTATTCGCCTCATCTTAGTTGCTTCATATTACTATTTTAAATTTTTTTTTCTTAATTTTCTTTATGATTATTTGATTTTTTTTTTGTCCTCTGGCCATTGCTCCTATCGATGGCCAAGCAACCGTTAGATAAGCCTCTTGGATTGGCCTCGACACAAGTAGTGCAGTAGATTTATTAGATCACTAATGTGCACTCATTTCTAGGCAAATTATATCATGAGTGTTCAAATTTAAGAAATGACTATAACGATTACATGACTCCATTTCATGAGCCATTTCTGTCAAACGATTTTTCTTCAAAGAGACATTTCCAAGCAAAATTTTTTATCATGATATTCTTTCTAAGGTATATCTTGAATACAAGAAAAATGAAAGGAGCAAGAAAAGAACTTCAAAGGAAAACTTCATCAATCGACAAAGACATGTTGGACTTGTAACAGTTCAAAAAAAATCTTAAAGACCTGCAGCGATAGAAACCTCTAGCTAATAACTAATTATCAAT
>CM038232.1:3854933-3984435 GCA_021442155.1 Cymbidium sinense
TTCAAAGAAAAACTTCATCAATCGACAAATACATGTTGGACTTGTAGCAGTTTAAAAAAGATCTTAATGATCTCCAACGATTGAATAAGAGTTGGCTAATGAGAAAAATAAGATATTCATGAAAAGGTTAATAAAATATTGATAAGAGTTAATAACTAATAAAAATGTAAAAAATCATTCCACATTACTTCAGTTTTTTCAAATATAGCTTTATTTAAGGGATTGTTTGGCTGCAAATATTAGAATATACATTTATATATATATATATATATATATATATATATATATATATATATATATATATATATATATATATATATATATATATATATATATATATATATATATATATATATATATATTATTATTGTTATGAAATAACCACACATAATTAAATTAAAATATTTTTTATTAACAAAAAAAAAATACTAATCTTAATATGTATCATTTATTATTTACATTCAAATTGTATATAAAACAATGTATTTTGGTAAAATATGATATGAATGATAATGACGAGGAATAACGATTAATGAAATCGTCTATAACATTACAATATAATTTTTGACGAACATTTCATTATCTTCATTTGATTTCTTTTTCTTCTTGCTTCGCACTATGAGAATGAGATATTTTAGATTATATATCTAAATACATAAATAATATTTTATATCATAATTTTTGATCATTTGATGTATTTTAAGTATTTGAATGCTCAACAATAATTATGAGATCTTGGGCTTGTTATATTAAATATCAAGGCATTTGACTATAAATTTAAGAGCTATTTATGGATTTCTAATATCAATTTCAAATGATATTTTAATTTTGATCATTGTATTTTTTGAACAAATGTTTTGATATTATACATTGTTAAAATTTTTTTGAGAATATATATATATATATATATATATATATATATATATTAAAAATATGATTTTAAGTTTAATTTGCTAAAAAAATTATAATCAAGCAAGAATTTTTATCTCATAATATTTTTTAGAAATTTAAAATCTCACAAATCAATGTTATTTTGTTCATGTTAGTAAGAAAAAATCATTATCATTATCATTTTCTTATTTGTGATTGCTACTCATTGTCACTACCCATCAACTATGGCAAACGACCATCTCCTTGTCCTTTAGCCATCTTGTTGTCATCTGACTCCCCCAACATGCCTTCATATTTCTCTTTTATGCCATATGTCATCTAAAAATATTTACATTATTGTATTGATTAGAATCTTCTTGGATTACATATATGAGAATTCTAATGTTGAAAACTATTTAGTATAATTAATAAAAGCATTATTCTTACTAGAATCTTCTTGTACATTTTTTCTTTATAATTTTTGTGAGAATTCTAATGCTGAAAATAACTTGATATAATAAAAGGATGCCTCCAATCTTATCTTTTTTCCCCATATTTATAATTAATATTTTATCTTCATGTGATGTTCTTATTCAGAGCCTACTCTTTTCTTATACGTTGCCAATTTCACACACAATAAATCATATTTGATTTAATATTTTCAGTCAAATATATGATGCATTTATGCATCTACATTTATATGTAGGTGCATGAATATGGTTAAATAAATCTTGGATTAAGACTTCATGTTACAAGACATAAACTGATTAAAAATTGAACCATTTTTTACTAGAATTGAATTAATGAATAAAGATTGAATCGATAGAGCTAACTTATTGATAGGATTTGCTCGACTTGAAATTTGGCAAACTAACTTCAACTTAATCTTAATTTGAGATTGATTCTAGTTAAGATGGGCCAAATGATCAAACTGCCTCTATGCTCATCATTTTGATTCTATTTCTTTCTTCTCTTAGTTAACTGTTTTCTCTTTCTATAGACCAAGTGATGACATTTGTGAAGAAAATTTTAGATTTTTAGAGGTTAATGTAACTTTAAGAGATGTTTTATAAATTCTATTAAATTTTTATTGAGAATATTTAATAATATTAATAAATTTATTTTATTTCAGTATGACTCCATACAATTACAAGAATATTCTCTATAAATGGCATATTTCAAATCATTTGTATTAAAATATGCAACTTATTCTCATACAAAATGGATCAATGAACTTAATGTTATTGATGATAATCATTATTTATTACTTGATAATTGTAAGCATAATTAATATTTTTATTTTTTATAGCTCAAACCAATTATCCAAGTAATAATATTTATTTTCCAGCTCTTATCTATATGTTTTAATCATTGATTGTCACCCCTCAACACATTAATTTACATTCAATAATAGTACTAGAATTTTTTATTAACGAAAGATTTGTGCCTCTTATGCTTGTGCACAACTTTCTCGATTTATAATCACTAAATATGCAAAGCTTTATTTTCTTAAGAAAAATAAAATGTTATATTTCTAAGCCTACAACCAATTAATCTTGACATGCTCTTATCAAAAGAGTGGGGATGAGAGATGAGAGAGAGAGAGAGAGAGAGAGAGAATTTAATAATTTTATATTGTTGTGTACTATGCCATGTTGATAGATGGAAACTTTTAGCTATCATGGTTTCATATGTGAGGAGTTTTTTTATATAACTTCAATCCCAAATATTTTATGAATTTAAAGTATGCATAATATCAAGTACAATAAGTAGGTATGAAGCAACTTGTATATTGATTTTCATGAAGGAGCTAATGAATGTTTAGTTTAATGAATATCATAATCTAAACCTGAATATGTGACATCCACCATAAAAAGTAAGGTAGCATATTGCTCTATATATTTATCCTTCTAATAAAAATCTTTTTCAATGTGCCAACATTATCATCATACTTTAGTAGTTTCAAGAAATATAAGAAAAAGTTAACTTTCCTAAATTAACTTTCAATTTGTTATAAATATTGAAATAGTAGTAACACCTAAGAACAAATCTATAATATAGATTCATACAATGAATTGGTTGAAGGATTGAAGTAAATTATTGATCATGAATAAATAACACTTTATCATAATGAAAATTTATCTCTAGTGTAAATTTTATAAATAAGATATATACACATTCATTTAAATTCTTTGATTAACTCATATTAATAATATGAATCAAAATGAATGTGTCCATTGTTATTAACTAACTCAATGCTTGTCATGGTCAAAGTTAAGCATATGGACAACTTAAGCACATAGATGATCATCTAACTAAAATCATATGCATAATATTAAGAGATTACTACAAGCATTCTTTAGTGTAGTCTCCTTGAGAGTGCAAATCAATCATGCTTCTTGAATGCATCATTGTCATGCCACCATTATAGTTGCTCCATTGGCTCATTCCAATAGTGCGTTCTATATCAATGAGGATTGTACTATGAAAACTCCTTCCCCTCTTTATAACAAAAATTATCAAGCATGTTTTGATCAATCATGCAAAGATTTTATTTTAAAAAGGGATTCCCATTATATAGAAAGTTAGATGGCTAATTATGTATATTATCTTGAGTCAACTATTTTAAGGATGATGATTTTATATTATTTGATAAAGATGGATAAAATATTTATGGAAGTTAATAAGATATGTATTATGATTTAAGAAATGGTTAATTTGATAGTTGATGGGTAATTGATGAAAATATGAAAATACAATGGATAGTTATAATCTTATTAAGTTTGGTTTGAGAGTTGTGGGTGGAGTTTTAAAATAGTTGTGAGATTTAAGTTGGGTGATGATTAGTCTTAAGAATTAAGATGTAGTGGATGATGTGAGGAATGTTGAAAGCATATATGTAGAGAAGGCAAGTAATATATTTAAGATAGAAAATAAAATAACTATCATATCTCAACAAAGAAAAAGATAACTCTTGAATCCACCCAGCAACAACAACAACAAGCCTTTATCCCACTAAGTGGGGTCAGCTACATGAATCCTTTCCATTGTCCTTATGTGTCAAATTCTCATTTAATTCAAGTATACTAAGGTCATATTTTATACATCTTAACCATGCCTTTTAGGTCTACCTCACCTTTCTTAACATAAGGAAAATGAATCTACTCTCCCCGGTCATTGGACGGACCGATGCTTTATGTGTCTAAACCATCTATAAGTGACTCTCTCTACCACTACTCCAACTTTTTCCCAAACATACTCATTCCGTATTTTATCTCTAAGAGTAAAGCCACTCATCCACCTGAGCATCCTCATCTCTGCAACACTTAACTTAGTCTCACTCTTCTCTTTTATTGGCCAACATTCTGTACCATAAATCATTGTAGGTCTTACCACCATCTTATAAAATTTTCCTCCACTTCAACCATCCAACATGAATTCTACTAATAACATCTCCATCTTTTTCACCATCATTTTGAACAATAGAGCCTAAATATATGGATCACTCACTCTTTTTAATGACTTGTTCACCTAATGTCACAACACTACCACTATAACTTCTACAACTAAAATTACACTCCATATATTCAGTTTTAGATCTACTTAAACGGAAACCTTTAGACTCTAAGGTTGAACTCCATAATTCAAGTTTCTCTTGGACTCTCTCTAGTCTTATCAACAAGAAGAATGTCATCGACAAAACACCAAGGTACATCTTTCATAAATGCCTAGTAAGAACATCCATAACTAAAGCAAAAAGATAAGGGCTTAAAGCTGATCCTTGATGTACTCCAACTGAAATAGGAAAATATTTTGTCAACCCTCCTTGTCTTTGGACACAAGTAATAGAGCTAGTATACATATCCTTCATGACTTGAATATAACCAATATTAACTCCTTTATTTTCTAGGACTCTCAAAGAACATCTTTTGAAACTTTATCATAAGCTTTCTCTAAATCAGTAAATATCATATGTATATCCACCTTGCTTTCTCTATACTTCTCCATCAAACCTCTTAACAAATGTATAACATCCATAGTAGATCTATAGCATAAAACCAAACTGATTGTGAGAAACTTTTGTATCACATCGTAACACTGCTCAATTACTCTCTCCCATAATTTTAATGAATGACACATTAACTTAATTCCTCTATAATTTGCACACTTGTGCATCACCTTTATTCTTAAATATAGGAACCAACAAACTCTTTCTCCACTCATCGACATCTTTTAGTCTTTAAAATAACATTAAAAGATTTGTAAGCCAAGAAATTCCTTGATCTCCTAAACATTTCCACACTTCTATTGAAATATCATCAGGTCCTACTGTTTTTTCACATTTTATTTTCTTTAAAGCTTTTCTAACTTCAGATTTACTAATACGACAATAAAAATAATTCTTTATTCAATTCAAATCTAGCTCAAGTGAGGTGAATTAAGGATGAAAATCATAAAGTGCTTTTCTTAGAAAAGGATATTGAAAATAGGTGGATGATTATATGAATCAATCTATTAAGGATGACTATGTATTAAGGATGATGTGAATCCACCAAGCAACAAGAAAATAAAATTTAATGTTTACCAAGATATATCATTTCAAAATGAGAAATTTTATCACATATCAAACCTATTTATAATGACTATAATGATCACCATTTTAATGAAAAGAAGAAATTTTTTTTGAGAAAAAGGCAGCTGACCATTAAAAGAAAAATGTCAACCATCTTTAATTTCTCATATTTATTAATCAATAGCCAATTCATGTTCTCAAGATTTAGAAAATAAATAAATTTTAATGACACAAATTTAGAATTGAAAGAATAAATTTAAATTATTATTATTTTTTTCTCAATTAAGCACTTATGATGGGCATTGATTAGACTCTTATTTTTGCACTTTCTTAGGAACTTGCTTGGACTCTTATTTGGTACCTCTATTTACTTGACCATCTTATTATGCTTTGGCTCTTGCTTGAATTCTTGTAAGTGAGCCTTTCATATTTTGATCATATTTTATTTTAATAATCAATTCTTTATCATTTAGGTTATAATCTAAATTAATAATCAAAATTAATACAAGTATATTATTCTACTTCTTATCTTTTGTTCATTGGTGATGCTATAGATGAAGTACTCTTTACCCACTTTAAGGAGACATGATTATAGTAGTTTTTACATCTTCCATTAAGAAGTATTGTCTAATTGAATTATAGAGAGAGATGCTAGGCTAGCAAAATCTTAAGACTACTTTTCTTTGTCAATCTTTATATGGGTCTAATAGGGCACCCTTTTCACTACACACTTTGCTTTTAACACCCAAAATCTTTGACTAAATTAATAGAGATGGCTAAATTGCACATTATCATGAAGGACTAAATTGACTGACTTTAAATTCCTTCTCCAAGCTGCATTAGTTTGTGTTTATAGAAGACTCTTGACGATTGACTCAATATTAACATAGTAAATCGTGCAATATTATTAATAGCCATGAAAAGTTATATGGAAAGCATGTTATTTCTTTAACCAACAACATCAATAGAATGTTCATTTCTTTTCTTGATAGATGAGATGGGGGTGTCTTTGAAATGGGACATATTGCCTCCATAATTGTAATATCTTAATGCTCCTTTTCAAGTGTCATTGATGAAGATTGTAAATGTCATTAATGATAAAAAGTTTTTTGGCAATTTTTCTTAGAATGTTTATGGCTGAATGCACTAGATCCATCGAGGCATTGTGTTTTCATAAATATCATAGACCCAACATAAATGATTATTTGCATATTTATGTTTTGGTTGGTAATCACATATATAATAAGAAGCCAAGAGAGTTAATCCTTATTGACCCATTATGATTTCCTAATACATAATGAGCATGTTTTAGTGTAGGCTGTCCCCATCATATAGGTTAACATCTCAACATCAAAGGAGTTGGGGTTGAGTTCTTGATGAAAGCAATCTCATATTATAGAAGTTGTGGTTTATTCTAAACACCTCAACTCGAAACTCATCTTCTATGGACATTTCAATCACCTTCATAGATGTTGACAAGCATTCTATTTAACTCACAAGCAAGAGACTATGTGACATGCTTCTATATGATATGTTTGATGGTGGCATGTAAGGGTGCAAGCCCCCCTAGTGTTTCCATTGTGGATCTACCAGTGAGTATATAGGATAACATTCGTATACTTCAATGATTTGACAAAATTATTTCTCTAAGTTTATATATTTAAGGAACAAATTTTTAATTTATTGCTCGACTAAGACAAACGGAAAGTGAGACTTGTGCAAACTGAAATCAAATATTACACAACAGTCACACATAAAATATATACAATAGCTAGCTTTGAAAGATTGATTTATAAGAAAATCAATATAAAAATTGATTAAAAAAGAAGAAGAAAAAAACACTTGCCTAGCACCTTCACCACACCCATACATATATCACTCGTTGATGTGTTTGCCAATTATTGGAAGTCAAATATTCGAATAAAAAAATACCACCAGCCAAATAGTGAAGGGATTATTTTTAAAATCAAAATTTGATAACTCTAGTTGTTTAACACGAAAAATATAATTAAATAAAGAAAGTGTCTGACAAACAGCCATGGCACCGAGAAAGAGTGTTTCCACGTCGGCTGGCTACTTTTTTTTTTTTTTTTTTGGTGGTTTTAAAACCACGGCGGGAGAGAGAGAGAGACAGAGAGAGAGGAGATTTTATTTTTTATTAATTTTTTTTAAATAATATAATTATTTAAGATATAATTTAAAATATTTTTTTATAAAATATTTAATAACTAAATATTTATATATTTAGTTATTAATTTTTTATTTATATATATAATTAAATATATAATTTAAAATATTTTTAATATATATAAATTTATAAATTTATTTAATATATTAATTAATATAATTATAAAATATAATATATTAATAATATAATAATAATAATATAAAATATATAAATAAATAAGAAGAAGAAGAAGAATAAATTATATAAATATTTTATAAGAAATTTATATAAATAAAGAGTAATTATATATATATATATATATATATATATATATATATATATATATATATATATTATATATATTTATAAATTATTTTTATATATTTAAATTATATAAATATTTTTAGTTATATAAATAATTTAAAATATTTAAAATATATAAATAAATAAATATTATATATATATATATATATATATATATATATATATATATATATATATATATATATAAGAGAGAGAGAGAGAGAGAAAATATATAATTAGAAATAATAAAATAAATAATTTGAATTAATATAAAATTTGGTTATTTATATATTTATAAAATTTTGGTTATTTATTTATATATAAAATATATTTATTATATATTTATTCATTTTCTTTATTTATTTATTAAAAATTATTTATTTATTTGTTTTTTTTTATATTTTTATATTTTTTATATTTTTGTTATTATTATTATTAAAGACTTATATTATTATATGTATATATATATATAGCAAATATATAAATATATGATATTTATATATATATATATATATATATATATATATATATATATATATATATATATATATATATATATATTTATATTTATTTATTTATTTATTTATTTTTGTATATAGAAAAAATATTCAATAAAAAAATTATTTTAAATTATTTATATCAAAATATTTTATAATTTAACATAAAGAACTAAATATTTATAAATATGTATATATATAATAATAATATATGTATATTCCCTATCATATATATATATGCATATATATATATATATATATATATATATATATAATTACTTTATATGGTTTATATATTTATAAATTTCCTTTTTATTTATTTGTTTATATTTTAAATAAATATATTACAAAAAAATTAATAAAAAATTATATATTATACATAATTATATTAATTATATAAAAAAATATTAAATAAATTTATAAATTTATATATAATTAAAAAATATTTTTAAATTATATATTTAAGATATGTATAAATAAAAAAATTAATAACTAAATATATAAATATTTGGTTATTAAATATTATAAAAATATTTTTTAAATTATATACTTTAAATAATTGATTATTTAAAAATTAATAAAAAAATCTTTCTCTCTCTCTCTCTCTCTCTCTCTCTCTCTCTCTCTCTCTCTCTCTCTCTCTCTTGCCGTGGGAAAAAAAAAAAAAAAAGTTGGTCGTCCTAAATATTGTTTGACATTTCTATTTTCTTATATATTAATATTTTTTATTTTATTATTAGTCTTAGCATTTAAAATAATCTTAATCAATGAATATATTTAATTCATAAAATCAAATTTTCTATGTACAATAAGCCAAACTAAATGGATTCTTGAACCAGACTTTAATGATCAAAATTTGAAAACTCTCAAAGCCATTTTCAAGTGTAGAATCAACTTGACTGAAATTCTATATAAAGCAAGAAAGTGTTTTTCTGACTAGAAGATGGCGCCAAAGAGAGACATCATCAGCAGAGTCAGCTGGCAACGTGCAAATACTTGTTGGAGAGGTTTCCGGCCTGTTGTTTTCGAGGCTGATGGGACCATCGGCGGCGTGTGGAAGTCCATTCTGCGTCGACGCGGCTACATTCGGGCGAGTTTAATTCTCAGACTTCCCGTGGTCGGAGAAGGTGACGGAGATGTATCCTGATAGTAAGCAGGTGATGGAGTACTTAGAATCCTATGCTCAATGAGATCTGACAAGGTCAGGTTTGGAGCGAAGGTGGAGGATAGAATACGTTGGTGTTAGAGGAGGAGATGGAAGCTGGGATCTGTGGGGTGGCCGGCGAGTTTAATTGTGAGGGTGTGGCATGTCACTGTGCAATGGAAGATGGAGCTAGAATTAATAAGTATAAACTCATTAAATTTGTTTAAGTGGACAGATTTTAAAGCACTTCCATCAAAAAAAAAAAAAATAATAATAATAATAATAATAATAATAATAATAGAGTGTGAATCATAAATTTAATATTTTAACGCTATTTGAGATATGAGCTAAGAGATTAGGTAGATTTCATTATTATTTTAACTTGTTTTGTGCTACTATATTACATTTTTATATTTTTTGCTCAAGAGAAAAAATATTCATATTATTGAAAAATAATTATAATGTAAGTATTAGAAAAATAGTTTGATGATGCATAGATAGAAATATAATTTTATTTTTCTTATTAACATTTAATGAATTATAAAAAAATGATTGCTCAAATATAACTTGAATTCAATGAGAAAAATAATGTACAAGCTTAAATTAATGTAAATATTAGAAAAATAGTTCGATGATGATGCATAGATAAAAATATAATTTTATTTTTCTTATTAACATTTTATGAATTACTAAAAAATATGATGCATATATCTATATATATATATATATATATATATATATAAAGAGAGAGAGAGAGAGAGAGAGAGAGAAATGCTCAAATATAACTTGAATTCAATGAGAAAAATAGAACAAGCTTAAATGATATTTTGGAACTCATTAATCAAATAAAGATCAAGATCCATAACAAATTAAAATTAAATTAATCTGAACACTATAATACTCTGCTCAAATGAGTTCATTTTCTATTATTTAGTTTGTAGTATTCAACCCAAAAGAGTTCATTTGCAAAATATCTGATGAATGTCATTATACATGAGATGGACTTTGTAATTCTTTGCATTGGAGGTTCGGCGGACTTGAATATCCCAATATTTCCAATGAATAAAGGTCCGAAGATCTTTAACGGTCTAAATGATCCATTATGGACTACTCTAATATGGATACTTGTTCTTTCTTGGTCAGAGGAAGAGAGTCACCATTGTTGGTTGTCTTAGATCATTTTCACGATCTTAGAATTCTAATATCAATGGTAGTTTCTTAACCAATTTTTTGATTTTTTTTTAAATAATGGAGATATTTGTTTTATATTAAAATTAAAAATATGTAAAATTATATCAAAAGATATGAATAATAAATATATGAAATATTACATACATATCGAAAAGATTCCACTCGTAGAAGTTGTAACACCAAAGAAGCAAAAATCCAAAAAAGTCTTGAAAATTTAGATGACAAAAAATAAAACAAAGAAACAGAGAAGGAGAGGGTATAATTAGAATAGTGCCAACAATAAATGTTTTATCAAGGTTCCCATCATGCTCTAACATACATGAAGAAATATAGATCCAAGATAAGTAACATCATTGGTCAACCATCATTAGAAAATATCAAGGGGTTATTTATTTTGTTAAAAAAATAATAGTCTAAAAAATAGTGAAATTAAATATAGTGTAATGCAAAGTGGATATAGTAATTTAGATGAGTACACAATAAAAACATATATACTTTTAGTAAAAGATATGACAAATGTCATTTAAAATCCAATGGCTAAAAGAGGTTGGGGTTGACATCAATGGGTAGTGTTAAAAACCAATATCTATAGATGATGATGATTATGAATGGTATAGTGATACAATGATAAGGGTAGACTGTTGTCATACAAGGGTTCATTAGAAAAACTTATTTAAGAAGAGTTCTCGAGCAAGAAAATGTCTACCCTAATGAGAAATATTGAAGGGAATGTTATTGGATGAACTTGTCAAGGTGGGTTCCTAAAATAGGAGGTCTTGGACCATTGACATTAAAAAATTTTCAAGAGGAAACTATATAAATAAATTAAGGTTCTTTTAAATATGTTTTAATTAACAATTCTAGTTCTTAATCTGGCTTCATATTAATGAACTAGGTGCTCCATCCATACCAAATCATAGTCTTCATGCATGAAAATTTAATAATTGAAAATATATTTAAAATACTAAATAAATCCATATTACTTTTGATCTTCTTAATGGTAGAAAGGGATAAACTATTAAAATGTTATTTAAGTATAACATAGTAAGTTATTTTGTCCTTGTTTTTGAGAGATATCCCTCAACAAGGAAAGAAACATAACTATGAAAGTTGTTGATGAATGATAAAAGAAATCATTAGATTTGGTAATCTACAAATTAAGAAGACATTTTTATTTGAGAGAATAGCATTATGTGTTAGACGGAGAGACATGCAAGCATAACTCCTAATAGTATGTTAAAAATTAATAAAATAGAAAAATGTTAATCTAGTTCTTAATAAAGATGAAAGAAGAGGGGTGCTAGGGAGTGGGGAAAAGAAGATGAGATTTAAAAGTTTGGAGGCTATTGGAGAGTGATAAGCTAAAGGCAAAATAATTTTTTTAGATAAGTTATTGGCGAAGGCTTAGGATAAAAGGGAGGCCAGTGAGAAGTGTGGGGGAGAATAAATAGGCATGCAGTCTTCTAATAAAGGCTAAAAGAAAGCTAGAGGTAAGAAAACAACAAATAAATAAGGGGGAAGATAATTTTAAGGAGAAGGAATTACCATAAAAAAAATTGGGGAGAAACACAATAAACCCTAACATAGGGAGTCCCAAAAATCTTAGCTTATCATTAAATGTATTTACTTTGACTAATTTACTTTGACTAATGTGTTAATTGATAATGCATTGTATAATATTACTTATCTTTAGTTCATCAAAATAATATCATATTTTTATTTTATTATTCATGATATATATTCCAATTACATCTAGAATGAAAATAAATAAAAATATTGAGGTATGGGGATAGCAAAAGAGAAGAGAGATCATATAAGTTGTTAAGTGAAAAAGAAAAAAATAACTTTATAAATATTTTTAATTCAATAATTAAACAAATTTTTATGAATGCATGAAAAGAGTCTAAAATACAAGGTCCCTATGCTTGCTTCATCATAAGAGACCATAGTTAAAATAATAAATTATCAAACATTATTTGAAACCAAAAATCTAAAAAGGATATACTTAAACCATCAAGAGAGATGAGTTTACTACTATCATAATCATCCCTTTAATTCCAATCATTCATGTAACTACATGTTAAATACAAAAGTAGAAAAAAAAATCTAAAATATTTTAAAATTTAACTAACAAAAAATAATCATAAGATTTATAAGGATTAATATTAGATAAAATAAAAAAAGGTAAAAAGGGATAACATACTATTTCATGTTCAAGTCATGGTAAGAATTAGTATTTGTTCTATTATTGAATAAAAATGATTAAAAATGTCTAAATAAAATCATCTTAACCCTATCAACAGGACCAAAGTGCCCTTGCACGATGATTGTTCGAACAAAGAGGTGGAATATACCTAAATTGGACTTTATGGGCATCCCCCTTGGTTACTTATTTTTAAATCGCTTCTCAGAATTACTAATTCACAAGCCTGGAGAAAGACTCATATCAAGCCTTTTAGCCACCTTGCTTTCACCTTTGGTATACATTAACACATTTATTCTTAATAATATCAAATCATTTTTACCTCTCTCATATGTTTGCTTAATTAACATTATAGATTTTTTTTGTTTTACTCTTAGAGGTGGATCATCACAAAGTTAGTAGAAATCAACTTGAAGAAAATAATACCCATGCAAAACTATAATATGGTGCCAGAGCATAGCTTTGTTCAAGGACTATCTGCTGGGTTATTTTGTGTGTTGCCAGAGAAATTTTATGACAAAGTTAAAGAAGGAAGCATCATATTGAAGCCTGCTAAGAACTTTGAATTTTGCAAGGAAGGCATCATCTTAGAAGGCCAAATTATTCCTATAGAAACGATTTGGTAATATATATGGGTTCAAAGGTGATCAAAAGATTAGAAACATCTTTATTTCTCATTGGTTCAAAAAAATTGTAATCAAGATATATGGTTCCTCTCTATAGGTATAAATATATTCATTAACTTATTAAAACTTACTTAAAATTGGGATACTTACATTCAAAGAAAACTTTGATCAATGCAGTGTGCATACATCCTCAATTCCACAAATGGCTATCATTGGATATTAGAGCATTTCAACTATATATGTTTTGAGATGAGGGCAAGGTGGTTGGCTTGTTTTCTTGATAGTGGCTTCTTGTTACCAAATAAGATAGACATGGAAAAGAATATAATAGAGTGGGATAAGTATTTTAAGAAATATCAGAAATTCAGATATTATCGTAGATGTTGCATCACCCTTGTTAGTGGTATAATGATCAATTATGCAAAGATATGGGTTGCAACCCTAGAAGAAAGAAGGGATTTTTTGCAAACTTATTCATTCCATATGAGCCTACAGATTATGCCCAGCTTGAGTTAAAAAAGTAATAAATGTAAGTTTTTGTTTTAATGGATGATTATTAATACCATATATTCTAGTCAATTTTTAATGCTTTGTCAAACCATTGCTTGCAATTTCAACATTATGATCTTTAATTTTTTTATATCTTGTTGATAAGAATTAAATTTGTTTCTCCTAGTGTTGCTCATTTTTCCTAACAACTAAATGTAATAGTTATCCTTGGAGGCTTTGGATTAATACTATTAGCACTTAAAATAATTAAACTTTTGGAGAAATCAAATTTCCTTCATGTTATTTTTTAAAATCATGAAAATGGATAAAAATATAAAAAAATGAAAAATTTAATTATTCCTAGTTGATTTATTCAATTGTTGGAGATCTCACTTTTTATAAATATATGTAAATTTGAAATTACATGCATAAGAACTTAACTTTTTCTTAATACATAAAAAATTTATTGGATGATTAGTTATGCGGATTAAATTTTCTATTGTGTCTTGCACATGGACAGGTTGACCTTAGCTCTATGATGGAGATGTAATTCACTATGACTGATTAAAAAAATCTATACATTTAAATTCAATGATCTTACCATCAAGTTTTTTTTTCTATGGAACCATAAGATTATCCACTTCATCCACATAAAATCTCCTCTAACTTGAAACTCATAATTGTTGATAAAAATATCATTAAATTTCAATTGATAGTTATTAGTGCTTTCCATAATGATCTAGCTCCTCTAATATGCTAATTGATATAAAAGTATGTTGTATATATTCTAGTTTATTTAATTATTTTATGTAATAAAAAATAAAAAGAAAATAAAAAAATTATTTAAAAGATTATTTCAATGGAATTGAGCAACAAGAGTTGATGGATGTCGAATTTTAGGTCGATACAAAATCTTGTCAAACTTTTATGAAAAGATGAAAGGTCATCTCAAAATAAAAGAACCCTCTTGATAATTTGTGTACTTGGCGAATCACATGTAATATATTATATATATTTTAATAAATTCAATATATAAAAATATATTTATTTGATATTATAAAGAAAGTATACATCAGTAGATCATAAAGATATACAAGCTTATGTTATAACTATGTTTTAACAAATATATTATATATGAAATATATCATATACAAAATATATTGTTATATCTATGTTTTAACTTGGCTTTTTTCTTACAAGTAGTATTTACTTATGTGTAGAAATTCAAAATCTCCTAACTTGGATATTGTAAAACCATATTATAAACTATGACTAAAGCTTTCAACTGCTAGGTTAATATTACTTACATCATTTAAGATTGAAATAATATAATTTTAGCTATTTAATTTCTCCAAAATATAACAATTTGACTTGGTGGGATAACTTTTTTAAATTTCTTATGGCATATTCATATTAATTCTTACTCACTATGCTGAGCTTATTTTTTTATCCAAACACCCTTTTAGTAACTCAATAAATTATTATAATTATATCTTCATAAGATTGATCATTTACTTATATATGACATGCTCACATGCTCATTGTTATTCATCATCACTTCCTAAGTTATTAAGTTAAAAGATTAAATAAATATAATAAATATAAAATAAAAAAAATAAAATAAAAATATCTCTTTCTCAATCTCAGAAAATGGGGCATTCTTCTCTACTTCAGAAAAAACTTCTTTTGGGTCTCAGCTGCCTTCTTTACAACTTTTTATGCCTCCATGACAAATAAAGCATATGAGAATAAATAAGTCCAAAAATAACATCATATAAGTTGCATGACTAGTCTTGGACAAACAATATAGATAAATATTTAATGAGTTACAACCAAATTTAGATTAAGATTTGGTGGCAATTGCATTACAATAATGACTATAATAGCAAACAAATAAAACATTAGGTAAAATTTGAATGCTGAAAAATATATCATGTGCTGATATTTTGCACATATCTTACTCGTTCTTTGGCCGAATTTGATGAAATAAGTATTGTTGGAAAGCTAACGAATTCATATGCAACTTTCATGTTGATCACTTTTGATAATTACCTACGGATGAGCTACTGTTTTCACAAACATCACATGAAAGAAGTCTGAAATGCTAAAAAATATATCTTGTGCTGATATTTCTCACATATCTCACTCTTTTCTTAGCTGAATTGGATGAAATATGTATCTTCCGAAAGCTAACATATTTCTCTATAACTTTTATGTTGATCATATTTGATAATTACCTATGGATGAGCTACAAGTTTTGCAAACATCACATGAAAAAAATTCTGAAATGCTGAAAAATATATCTTGTGCTAGTATTTCGAACATATCTCACTTATTTTCTGGTGGAATGGGATGAAATATGTATCATTGGAGAGCTAAAAATTTCTCTAAAAATTTATGTTGACCACTTTTGATAATTACAATTCGGTCAAGCAACGAATGAGATCTGTGCCAAATACTAGCACATGATATATTTTTCAGCATTTCATACCTTTTTTCATGTGACCATGCATGATAATTACCTATAGATGTGCTACATTTTTTGCAAACATCATATAAAAAAGTCTGAAATATTGAAAAATATTTTGTGTCAGTATTTTGCACATATCTCACTCATACCTTAGCCAAATTGGATGAAATAGGATTCGTTGTAAAGCTAACAAATTCATCTATAACTTTCATGTTGATCATTTTTGATAATTACTTATGGATGTGCTACAGGTTTGTAAAAATTACATAGAAAAAGTTTGAAATGCTGAAAAATATATCATGTGCCGATATTTTGCATATATCTCACTCATTCTTCTACAGAATTAAATAAAATATATATCGTTGAAAAGCTAACAATTTTTTTTATAATTAAAATCCATCCATACTAGTGATTGCTCAACTTGATCCATTCAGTTGAACCATCCAAAATAAATTTGAGCCAATCATGGGATTTATAATGTAAAATGAAGATTTATCATTCTCATACATCACACCAGCAATAAACTAAAAAAATGAGAAGTCTATACTTCAAAAGTGTTTGAGAAACAACCTTATATATGTATGCAGTACCTAGAAAATCAAAGAAATGCAATGCTAATTTGCAATAACAACACTCAAATCTCAATGGAGAATGATGGTGGTGTACAGATCAACAAATCAAGTGAAAGTAGTTTTACACAACATTAAACATATCACGATAAAATTGTTCATAATTTAAGTGTTAAATACAATAGAAAAAAACATGCATCAACAACTTAATATATTCAACAAAATATCTTAGTGCATTACATCCCATCATCATTAACCTTTACTTAGGTTTATATTCAACAAAAGAAAATTTAATTTAATAATAAGAAAATGTTGCATGAGATAGTGATTAATGAAAGGATTGAACAGTTTTTACAAAATCTCAAAATATAAAATCATATCCTAACTCTTTGTGCATCCATCTAGCTTTCAATTATGTAAATCTTGAAAGAAAGGATCGAATCATTATAAAATTCCTTAATAAGTTCTAATAAATTATTTCAATCTATTTGTTAGAAGCTTGAAATACTATAAAGCTTTGTCATGAGTTCATTGAATATTTCTCTTTCTTTAGAATCTCGTGTTGAACTCTGAATTATATTTACAACTTGGGCTACACTATCAGCCATCATGACAATATAATCACGCAGAGGCTAATCATTATCATTCCTTTCAGTCTTCTTGCGTTTGACAAATCCCTTTGAAGATGAAGGTATTGACTCTTTTTTTCATTTATGTAGAGTCCTATGTTAGATCCACTTCAGGACAATCAGTGTGTTGGGATGCATCTAGACATGTCTTGATAAAATATGAAGGCTTGTCATCACCTAAACTAATATGTTGAGTACCAAAAGAAGTTTTTGAGGTTTATGGATTTGCCCATTCTCCTGTGGCATGACCTTCAACATAAACTTTCTCCAATTTATTGTAATTTGCAATTGGAATATTTAAAAAAAATCACCACCTTTGGGGAAAGCTTGTAATGCAAGTTGTAAAAAGCTTAACGTATATTTCTTAGCAGTATTTTGAGGAAATATATATGTTATAAAAATACTTGAATGTGTGAAGCATATTCCTCTTGCCCCATCAATATCATTTTTTTTATCTTCATCCTAGACACACTTGATTTTCTCCTTAGTTCCTGGATGTGATTCATTATTCTCCTTTGATGTCTGATATGATTCTTACACTGCTCCAGTGTGACTTCAATTCCAAATTTCTCTTTTAATTTATAAGAAATACCTTCATACATAATATCTTTAAGGCCTTGAGTGTTTCTTATATCTGCAACAATGCACTCACACATAATTTGTAGAAGCCCTTCAATTCATTCTGGTTTTGTACTCTACACAAAATGCCTTCATTTACTTTTTAGAGGAAGTAAGAGGTTATGAGGAATAGGGTCCATTTAACCTAAATAGGTAATCATTATATTGAAGAAAATATTAGTAGTTAGCATGATTAACATATATTTTATAAAAGATGTTATTTGAAAAATATATTAACTCAAAAACATATATACTTATTACCAAATATATATATATATATACAATTTGCAACAAAAAAAACATTTTGTACTAAAGAAACATGATTTACAAAAAGATAATAAATTTATCATTACAAAATAAAAACTACTTGCTAAAACAATTGTATTATGCGATCCAAATTTCTAGCTAATAACCAACTTAGTTCATGTAGTTCAACATTGCAATAGGCATTTGGTCTCTTTTGTCCAACCACTAACCAAAATCGTCTATAACCTTCATATTATGTCTATTACTATGTGCTTTCTTAACTCACTCATTCTTTGGAAGAATGAAATCATCACTCCTTCCTAAAAAGATCCAATTATATAATATACAAGATGCAAGAAAAATATCAACTTGTGTTTGTAATAAAATATATGTGCAGCACTTGATACTTCCAAATCGATTTTTCAAATAACCGAAAGGACACTCTACTATAGTACAAAGTGATGAATGCTAAAGGTTAAATAACTCCTTAGCTTTGGTTGGTCTAATGCTAGTGAATCCCTTATGGAGATATAAAGCCCTTCCTAATAGAGTAGCCATCCTTCACTAGGTATGTCACACCCCAAATTACCCCCTATTCCAGGGTCAGTTTGAGGTATAACAGAAAGGGATGACTTGATTAGATACAGATTCCACCAACTCATTCCAAACATGTATCAATTTGAAACAAACAAGTGAAATTTGTATCTCACTAAATCATCACAAACAAAAACTTATGTTTCAAATTCATCTAATAATTAATTCAGATCACATAATTGGAGGAGTGAGAATTCTCAAGTTTGTACACTAATACAAAGCAACTAAAGCCATCAATTTTAAAATTTATACTTTAAAAAAAAAAACCTTTACAATCTTTCAAATATGTACACC
This sequence comes from Cymbidium sinense, assembly GCA_021442155.1. Classification (NCBI taxonomy): domain Eukaryota; kingdom Viridiplantae; phylum Streptophyta; class Magnoliopsida; order Asparagales; family Orchidaceae; genus Cymbidium; species Cymbidium sinense. Next base: position 3,874,417 of record CM038232.1, read on the forward strand.
CAAAATTGTACAAATCAAAGAACTTAACTAGCTTCTACCCTCCTTGATCTTGCCCGAAAATATCAGCATGTAATATAATAGGCTAAAGCTCAGTAAGATAAATATTGCTAAAGTAATCTCAGAATAAGACATTGTAAATAATGTGCATGTATATTTGAAACTTGCAGGAAGATAAGTGTTGAAAAATATGCTACAAGGTACAAGAACTGAACACTAATCTGTAAAGTAGTAATGTGTAAATAATTTACAATAAAATTATCTCAACATATGAATAAATTATTTAAGGAAATAAAGTTCAGTTCTGTATCGAATTCTTTTCCTAGAAATATTATTTATAATTGCATAGATTTTTACTATCATAACATAAGGGTCATCACCGAACCTACTAAAGTTGAAGACAAGGCGGTGTACTACTTACTATAACAACCCCTTGACACCAATTGGTTTGCCTAACCTCAATGTCCAAAGTTGAGAATGCTAAGATCTCTTATCGAAGGCTTATCTCGTCAGATTTCTTCACTTCAGAGAAACTTCAAAGACTATCCACCTAATTATATTACAATTAATGTTATTAATCGGATATTATCATTTAAACAATTCTAACTTAATATTAGCATGCTCCCTAAACACTTGCACAATTATGGTTGTCATAATATCTATTTATTTTTCTATAATTCTTCCTAACTTAACCCTTATACTTCTTGATACGAACCTCCAAACAGTTGCTATAGCATTTCAATTAATTGTGGTGGTTAATTAAATATCATAAGCACTTAGTATGAAATGATTAAATAGATAAATTATATCATACCTATAACCACAACACATCTATTCTTATTATGACTAACCTCGCCTTTCATTAACCGTTGAAATTTATTCTTCCAACCGACTTCACCTTAAGGGCTTTTACCTAGATCCAAATGTGATTGGGAGCGAAGCAACATAACAAGGAAAATGGCTAGGATGTTGGAGCACGAGGAGGAGGAAATCAAGGAGGAAATTAATGAGCTTAATTTGATATATATATATATATATATATATATATATTTATATGACACTGAAGTGGAGTGGTACGGGTTTTACATGTATTTACAGAGATGCCACTCCTCCAATCTATAAATAGCCCCTCATTCCTCATATGAAGAGGCCCCAAGCAAGAGATAGGAGAGAGCTCTAAAGATCCCCCAAGCGCAATCGTGCCGCCACTCGACGGTTGTCAACAACCGCCGCCGGCTGCCGCCGTTGATCCTTGCCGTCGTCAATCTCAGTTGGTCTCCATCATGATGACTTCTACTAGTAATTATTCCCCGCATTTCCACCGGTGATTGCTCCGCACAGTTCACCATCATTTGCTACTACTAGCAACTGTTACAACCTGATCGTTTTCACATAGCTGTTGTTCCTTTCTCATATACAATTATGTAATCCCATTCGGAAGATCTTATCAACAGATACATAGTGGAAGATTTTTACTGGGATAGGCCCCATGGTTTTTTCCCTCTTTTCGAGATTTTTCACGTAAAAATTCTAGAGTTTCTTGTTCGCTCTTTAAATACCTGTGTGTGTGCTGAATTTCACAACAAAGCTAAGGCGTAAACTTTCACTCCACCGCAACTGGTTTTCTAGCACACAACAGTTTGGCACCGTCTATGGGAAACTGATTCCCATTATTTCATCTTGTATGGTGACCAATTTCTCCAACAAGATCAAAACTACCATTGAGGTGTAGCATTTCAAGCTTTTAAGGAGCACAAGTGAAGAATGAAGATTCATCAAACTACGTTCCTTCAGATTTTGTCAGAAACTGGGGGGCAACTCTTAATCTTAGAAGATCGTCCATGTTAATATGGTAAGCATCTAATCGATTACCATCCCAAGAAACAAGTCAAAGTTGGAGGATATTTCAACATTGAGAAGATATATAACTTTGCAAATTATGATTTTTCAATCATACTCATGGAAAAATAAGACCAAGGTTAAGGAGCAGCTTTGGCTACAACCATAAATGAATGTTTTGATTCGACCTCTTCCATATAGGTTAACGTCATCGAGCAAACACTCTGACAAACAACCTCAGATAGGTCAAAGATCCTCAGCGGATTCAATTCAACCTCTTCCATACAGGTTAACATCATCGGGTCAACGTCATCGAGTCACACCCTGACAAACAATAGATTGATTCTCGCCGTATCGTTCGCCGGTCATCCCCGACCTACGCGGTCACCACCAATGACTACCGTGCGTTGCGTGTCGACCACCCGTCGTTACCATTCGGTCATCCCCAGCGACTCGGCGCATTGTCACTATCGTTGCCGGTAGCCATTGCAGACCACCCCTGTCGGCCGCCAACACTCGGCCGACCATCGCCCGGCAATCTTAGCTCACCATCGCCGCCGGTCATCCCCACTGGGCGTCGGTCCTGCGACCACCATCGCTGGTTGTATTATTGCGGACCCCATCGGTAGCCAATATCGCGTCGGTCATCCCCGATTACCGACGAACATCATTTAGCCAATTGTTGCGCCACCCGTCGGTAGCCAACCACCATCGGTCACGCCGGACCATTCGCGACAATCTTTGCCGATCACCACCATCGTCGCCGGTCATCCCCACCGACTACCGACGTCAGTCGCCACCATCGACTACTGTCGCTAGTTGCCGCCACCACCCGCGTGGCCTTGTCGTCGGTCCGCCGTACTACCATCCATCACCGGTAATCTCGTGGTCACCACCATCGCTGGCGGTCATCTCGCCAACTACGGCGTCGGTCATCACCTTCGCCATTACGTCCGATTCTGTTGCCGCACCACCGCCCTATGGTCGCCGGTCGCATAAAGATTACGGTCGGTCCGGTCGACCAGCCGACAATCTTCGTCCGGTCACCACCATCGTCTGGTCATCTCCACCGGCCATTGGCGTCAATCGTCAATTCTACCGTTGCATTGTCGACCCCGTCGGCCCGCCCGGTTAGTCCGCTGTACTAAAGTAACCCTCATTGTCAATCTTTGCCGGTCACCACCATCATTGGTCATCCGCGCCGATCCGCGCCGATTCTGCGTCTCGTTATCAGCGATGATTGCCTCAAACCGGTCACGAGGTCGATTACGCCTCTTTCGAGGAAAAGCGGAACAATGGCATATCTGCGCGCCTCGCCTCGACCGGTCGGTCATAGGCGGTTGATGCCTCTTTGAGGGAAAATCGAACAATGGACATTATCTGGGCTTTGATCCTCAAACTTCGGTCACGAGGCTGGTTGACGCCTCTTTCGAGGGAAAATCGGAACAACAATGTATACCACAGGCCTTGATTGCCTCCAAACCCGGTCGTTGGCGAGGGTTGGCTTCTTTCGAGGAAAATCAACGACGTATCTGCGGGCCGATGCCACCAAACCGGTCGGTCGATGAGGCCGATTACGCTCTTCGAGGGAAACGGCCTATCTTTGATCACCTCAAACGGTCGATTGAGGCGGTTAATGCCTCTTCGAGGGAAACCGGAACAACGAAGTATCGTGGGCCTTGATCGCCTCAAACGTTGGTTTGGCGGTTGACACCTCTTTGAGCTGGAACGACATTATCTGCGGGCCTTGATCACCTCCGAACGACCTTCTCTCAAGAAGAGGAGGAACATAAGAGTATATGAGAGTTGTGTCTCCTTACTTGGTGGGATTTTATAGATCCTATATAAGAGAGAATAAATTATAGAAAAAAAAACCCCCTCTCTTCATTATGACATTTAATTAGAAAAAAAAACCTCTCTTCATTATGATATTTAATTAGAAAAAAACCTCCCTTCATTATGACATTTAATTAGAAAAAAAAAACCCTCACTTCATTATGAAATTTAATTAGAAAAAAAAACCCTCTCTTCATAATGGCATTTATTTAAAAAAAACCCTCTATTAATTATGATATTTAATTAGAAAAAAAATTCAGATATTTTTGGATGAATTAAGTAATGTCATCCAAAAATATGGGGGCAACTGATATGACACTGAAAATTCTACCAGTCGAAGCACGAATCTTGATGTAGAAAGCAATCTGATCGTGAATCAAGACTAATCGAGATCAAGCGTTTATTATCAATCGACTCTTAAACATGGAGTATTTATAATCAAATCGAGAGTCTTGACGAGACAAATCTAACAAGCCCAAGATATCATAATTCCGACATCATTTGAGCATTCAAATACACAAAATATGTCATATGATCAAGGGGATCATTTTGAGCCGTCCGATGAAGTGGAGTAGTCGGGTTTTGCATGTATTCTGAGGGCCACCAATCTATAAATAGTCCCTCATTCCTCTATGAGGAGAGGCCAACAGAGGAGAGGCTCTAAAGATCTCCCGCCTCGTGCCACCACCGTCAACCACCGTGGCCGTTGATCCTTGCGTCGTCAATCTCGTTGGTCTCCATCATGATGACTTCTACCGATAATTGTTCCATTTCCGGTGATTGCTCCACGTTCAATCATCACTTCTTCTAGATTATTGTTGTGACGTTATCACATAGTTGTTGTTCCTTTCTCATATATAATTATGTAATCCCGGTATCGGGAAGATCTTGTACTCTTAAACAGATACATAGTGAAAGATTTTTACTCGGCTAGGCCCCATGGTTTTTTCCCTCTTTTTGAGATTTTCCACATAAAAATGCTGGAGTTTTCTTGTTCACTCTTTAAATACCTATGTGTGTCTTTGAATTTCCAACAAAACTTTCATTTCACCTCATTTGGTTTTCACATATATATATATATATATATATATATATATATATATATATATATATATATATATATATATATATATATATGCTTAGGGAAGCAATTAATGAAGCTATAGTGCAAAATTGATGGCTATATAATCATATTATTTAATTAGAAATTCAATATAAGTTAATTAAGAATTACTCTTAATCCTTTTTTCTTTCCCACCATCCAAACATTAAATGGTTCTATGCAAGGCTAAGTGGAATTCAGAATTTGCTACAATAGTTTAATAGATTTTAATTAGAGTGCAGTCAAGTGAAATGAATTTATATAATTTTATTTAAATGATATAATTAGGATTATTAATCAAGTAAATTATTATTATCATTTTTTATTTATATATCTTAAACTAATTTATAATTATGATTCTCATTATAATTTGTGTAAGTTTTTTATATATCAATATTATCTTAATAAAATATAAGATTTTATAAGAATGCCTACAATGATTTTTAAGATATATGAAAAATGGGGTATATTTTAAAATGCATAAAATGCAAAATTTACCTCTCCTTTTTGAAAGTTTTGGGTATTACAAGGTAGTACTTATCTATGAGTAGCTGTGAAGCATTATTCTTTAAAAATAAAATAATTAGTGAAAGTGATATTTATATTATAAATATTTTGTATCTCTTGGAATAACTAGACCATCATATTATTTTAATACATTATGAAGTACTATATCATCATGTGTTGAACCTTCCCACCCAACTAAAACATATATAAATCTTAAATCAAAGTCTATTGTTGCAAGCACATTTCGGGTGGGATAAGATATTTTCTCCCTTTAAGAGCATATTCATACTCCTTAAAAACCCTAGCTTTAATATGGGTTCTGTCAAGAGCTCAAATACAATCCCAAAATTAATAAGCTATATTAGAAAGAGCAATAACATACTTATATAAGATATCATTATTGTATCTTAAAGAAAGACATGAATCTATCATTCAATTATATTTTATGTGGAGTTTCAAATGATGTAAGCATTATCATCTCATGTTGTAGCTCTCATATAACATTAAATATAACATTAAAGTACCTACTCACAGTTTCTTCGGAGCATTGAAAGTTGAATCGAATGATTCAATTTCGTAGACTATGCCCAAGGGTATGTAATAATATAACAACATGTTCTTTAATTTTCACATTAAGTCTGTCTACAAGTAAACCTCTTGTGTGAACATAATTTAAAAAAAAGAACTATTTTTATTAAAACTATCTTTACGATATCTAAATCGGATCCATGATACAATCTAGAAAGGTATATTTCACATTGGATATTTTGCTCAGGATTAATTCTTTGTTGATCTCTCTTCAGTATATATAATTAAACAAATATAATTGTGAGAGAGCCAACAATGCAGGCATGAATGACTGAAGCATGTTTATTTTTATTGATAATGGTAACAACTGCTCAACTAAAAATAATAATTAATAAAAAGATAAAGACAATTATAGCTTCAGAGTAGACTGAAAAGATAGTAAGGGTCGCCCTTACCCAGCTGAATTTGATCAAGTGTCATACCTAAAAGGTTACTCAGTAGTAAAATTTAATACTTTTATTCGGCATGGTAATCCAAAATAACATCTAGCCCAATTCAAGGCTAATTGTGGTAACACAAGAGGAAATGATGCACTATTTTTCTGCCAGTTCATCAGCAGCATGAGCTCAATTGCTTTTGAGCGATACGCAGAATTGTCGAAAGATTTGGTCAATACCTTCGGTGAGCTAGAGAAAATGTTCATGAAAAGGTTCACCAGTGCAATCTAGAAGATAAGAATTGCTGACCTTTCCTTACTAAAATTAAGAAAAGATGAGTCAGTGACAAATTTCATAAGTCATTGGCGTAACCTAAGCATGAAATGTGAATAATAATTAGAGGAAGAATAAGCGATCCAATTGTTAATGAACAATATGAATGATAAAATGACACCATTTGTATGTATGGCATCAATTATAACATTCCAGGATTTGCTTGATAGGGTGAAAATTTTAAAAAGTTAAATCGCCCTAAGGCTAAAATCTATACAGATTAATCAAAGAAAAATAAACCTTCAGACTCAAGAAGAAATGAAACTCATGCCGCTTCCTATAGCTCAAGTGGTGAGAGATGAGTAATCTATAATGTAGATAAAAAAATAGCCAATGTACAATGATGATAAGGGAAAGAAGCTTGTTCATCTTAATTCACAACCAAAATTTATATTAGTAGACAATGATAATCCTCAGGATTTTCCAGGTGGTGGAGAGCATCCAAAACAAGCACAAGAGATGATGAGTGAATGCAGCCATCTCTTAAGAAAAAGATGAACAAAGAATATTTCTTTAGAATGGACAGTGTGACTAAATTGTTTGGCCAAGCAGTCAAAGCTGATCTATAATTACTAGAAAGTAAAAGGCCTGAAGAAGCTAATCAAGTCAATAATCCAAATTACTATCCCTATCATCGGGTGATCAGCCATCCTATTGAAAATTATCATCTTCAAAGATTAGCTAGAAAAGAAGTATCGACGAGGTGAATTTACATTATCCGATAGTGTTCTAGTCAACTCGAAAAGAAAATCTACAAGGATGATTACATCCTCTTTAGCATCACACATTAAAGGTAAAAAGAAAGAAAAACTAGTTCAAATTGAAGAATGGGAAACGACAGTTTCTAAAAAGACTATAAAGATGTTGAAGCAACTTGAAGGAATTCCTGGTGTCAGCTGGAAACCACCTCTTGAACCAGTGATTGATCTGAAAGTAGTGCCAAGATTCATCATCCTCCGTCGAGTCGAGGCACTACAATACTACCAACTCATCTAAAAGAGAAAAGCAACTGGCACAAATTTTACCAGATCTCTCAAATAAGCTGATCAAACCAAATAAAAAGAAAAAGAAGAAGACTACAACTCAAAAGATTATTAAAAATTTAGAGGAGTATCATCAGCCAACCAGATAGCCAGTTAGGCTTACAGACTTTATGCCTAAACTCCATATTGTTGAATTGGACGAAGAAGATAATGGTGAATTTTTCCCAGTTGAGACATGTCGAATTATTTATGTAATGTTGGATGTTCTTCAGCACAAGTCACTCCAAGATGACAATGTTAGTCAGATAGATGTAGTCAACCCATCAAAATTCTTCTCAAAAAAATAAATAAGAGCCTGAGAAGTTAACATCTGAATTTTTTCTAATGACTCAACAAAAAGATAATAGTTCAGATGAAGATTTATGTTTTCCAAACGGAGAAGAGTCAGACTTATCAACAACATCACATATGAAATGTATGAAGTTGAAAAGTGAGTTTAACTCTTTTGTTTAATTTTCCAAAATAAAAAGTGAATTTGAAGAAACTACTTTTTCAGAGGAATTTGAGCACGACAAGGTGATTCAAGTTCAGTTAGGAAGTGGTAAAGTCTTACCACCATCATCAAAGAAGAGGAATTCAAATAAAGACAAAGGCAAACAAATTGAAGTCAACGAAGATATTATTCCTAAGAATCCTAAAATAAAGTTTAGATCTTGTGAAAAGATAGATTATAATATTCTATCATATTTGAGAAAGATCCGCATAAAGTGTGTAATCTTAATGTCAAAAGATCTCCGAGAAACTTTGATACAGGCTCTCAAAGATCTAGAGAGTTATGAAGCTTACTTTGCCAAAATATTTATGATTGAATCATTACAAACTCAAGATCTCCCAGTAATAATATTTTTTGAAGAAAATCTTATGTTGGGAACAGTAGATCATAACCGTCATCTACATGTTACCGTAGAGAGTGATGACATCTTGATCAATCAAATACTGATTGATCTAGGTTCTTCTATCAATCTTATGAGTCTAAAAGCATTAAGAAGATTATCACTTGATATCCAACATCTTGGGAGGGATAAGTTGATGGTTCATGATTTCAATGAGAAATGATAGAAAACTTTGGGTTCTTTTATTCTCCCACTCAAGTTTCAGGATTTGTATGTAGAAACCAAGTTTCTTGTAATTGACTCTAATACATCATTTAGAGCTCTCTTGGGTCGGCTATGGCTGCATGAGTATGGCATGGTCCCATCAACTATGCATTAGTGTATGAAGTACCTAAGAGATGGAGAAGAGTTCAAAATTCCTAGCAACCTATAACCATTCTCTATCCATGAATCAAAGATTTATGAAGATGCAAAATATTTCATCCCTAAAGAGCTTAAGCCAACATAGCCTCTTGAGGCAGTAGCATCCACTTCAAGAATTAAAGCAGCTTCAGAAGGTGAAAGAGTAGAAGTAAAAAAGAAGAAAAAAGGTAATGCCAACTCTCCCTAAAGCATTTGATTCTACACCCAAATTCAGAAGATCAGTTCCTCATTTGGGAAGTAACATAAAAGAAGAAGAAAATATTATTGTCAAACCTAAGGGAACTTATAAGCTTTCAACAAATGTAAAGTATAAAATAAGTGACTTTGATTCAGACTATGACTTTGAATTTACTTGTGGAAATTGGGTTCAGAGGATCGCATCAAGAAAGATAGCTCACTTGGCAGTGTCAGATGACTTCTTCAAAATTATACCCATCCTTTGGCAGTACTTCAAAGAAATCACTCCACTAGAGGTTCATAACATTGGAGAATTGATAATATTCTATGTGCCACTATTGAGTGAGAGTGGCAAAACATGAACTTTATTTTATAAATTTGAAGAGTCTCAGCCTCACAATTTTGATCGGCCTACTCAATATGAAGATTATGATGAGATGGAGCCAACAAGAATACTAATATACTATCCACCAAAATTGCGAAGAATGATGCATAAGCTTGGAATTCATATTGGAGTTATTAAATATAGAACTCAAATCTTTAAAAGGATGTGGAGCCAAAGAAGTGCTCAAGCATCACGAAGAATTCATAAGTTTATCACTAAAGGTATTGTGTTCATCCACAAATGTCATCAAAATAAATTTTTTATAATATAATTGAAGCTAAGATCGTAACTAATAGTGATGAAGAAGATGATCTCTATAAAATTCTTCTTACAAATGAGGAAGAAATAGAAGCCAAGCCTGCACCTGAAGAACTCAAAGATGGTGGACAAATAGTTGCTATGGATGAACTCAAAGAAATCAACCTAGGAGTTGAGGATGATCCCGTCCAACTTTTATCAGTGCCCTTCTACCTGATGAGAAAGTTGAAGAGCTAAAGTGCTACTTTGTGAATTCAAAGATTGCATTTCTTGGACATATGCTAAAATGCTAGGCTTATCCCCTGATGTAGTAATTCATAAATTGCTAATCAAGCCAAAGATAACACCTGTTAAACAAGCTCCAGGAGAATGAGATTAGAAGTCGAAGAACAGGTGATCATTGAAACTAAAAAGCTAATTGAAGCGGGATTCATATGAGAAGAAAAGTATCCTGATTGTATAGCTAATATAGTATCCATGAAGAAGAAAAAAAATGGTCAGATTCGTATCTGTATCGACCTAAAATCTTAATAAAGCTTGCCCAAAAGTCAACTTCCCGCTTCCTATATTAGAATTATTGGTTGATAATACATCCAACTATGATATTTTTTTCTTTTATGGATGGATCATCGAGATATAATCAGACCAAGATGGCACCTGAAGATGAAAGACATACATCGTTCAGAACACCTATTGGCATCTATTGCTACACAATCAAACCTTTTGGCTGAAGAATGCTGGAGCTACATACCAAAGAGCCATGACGTGTATTTTTGATGAGTTGATTCACCAGAAGGTGGAATATTATGTTGATGATTTGGTGGTGAAGAGCTTAATCGTGAAAATCACTTTGAAGACTTGAGAATTATATTGAAGAGAATCAAAAAAATATGATCTCAAGATGAATCCTCTAAAATGTGCATTCGGGGTATCATCCAAAAAATTTCTTAGGTATATTGTACGTCATAGAAGAATTGCGATCGATCCTGCTAAAATGAAGAAGGTTATGGAGATGCCTCCGCCGAAGAGTTTGCATTAGCTCCATTCTTTACAAGGATAGCTTGTATTCATCCAAAGATTTATATCAAACATATCAAGATACTGTTAAACATTTGCAAAGTTGATGAAGGAGAATGGTCCATTCAAATGAGATAAGGAGTACCAAGAAGCCATCAATAGCATTAAAAGTTACATGTTAAATCTACCAACCTTGGCAGCACCTACTCCTAGGAAGCCCCTCATTCTATACATAGTTGCATTAGAAGAGTCCCTTAGAGCATTATTGGCACAATACAATGAAGAAAGTAAAGAAAATGCTCTTTATTATATCAATCAGTGGCTGATAGGAGCAGAAATGGATACTCTCCGATAGAGAAGCATTGTTTGGCATTGATCTTTACAGTCCAAAAGCTCTGTCATTATATGTTATCTCATAAGATTACCCTTATCTCAATGATTGATCTGCTAAAATACTTGATGACAAAGCTAGCATTGACAGGTCACATGGTTAGATGGGCAGTATTGCTTTTACAATTTGATATCACATACATTCTGTAGAAAGTAGTAAAGGGGCAAATCTTAGCATATTTTCTTGTTACACATCCCATCCATGCAAATTATTCTCTTAACAATGATTTTCCTGATGTGCAAATTATGCTCATTCATGGAAGAGAAAAAAATCACAAATTTAGGAAATGTATTTTGATAGAGCCTCAACGATCAAATAAGTCTAACCTCTAAATTTTTCCAAGGAAAGAGCAAGAATTGACATCATCTTCATAACACTAGAGGGAGGAATAATGAGATGATTATATGGGTTAACCAAGCCAAGAACTAATAATGAAGCTGAGTATGAAGTATTAGTAGTAGGTCTTGAAGAAGCTATTTTCATAGGCATTCAAAATTTGCATATTTTTGGTGATTCTCAGCTTATTATAAATCAAATACTTGGCATCTATAAAATCAATAAGCTTGAGTTAGAGTTTTACCATAAGCGAGTTCTTGAGCTTATGAAACAAATACCAAATATCACACTAACATGAGTTTCTCGATCCAAGAATAGTGAAGCAGATTTCTTAGCAAAATTAACTAATGAGATTGTAAGCATGAATGGAAATTATATCATGATCAGGATATTTACTTGACAAGTTCTAGAGCTAACAAAGTATCAATCCCTGTAGGTACAAGTCTTATCAAATTCGACCCAATAGGATGCGACTCAATTTTCTCCTCGTACTCCCCAAAATCAACAAGGAGTTATACCAAGAAAAGCTAAGCATGATATTGCTTCAGAAAAGTAATGTGAAGCCTTTATAGTAGAAGAGCCATATGATTGGAGGCAACCCTTCATCAACTACTTTAAAGAAGGCAGAATAATATCTGAAACAATTCTAAGCTCATTGAGTATATCCCTCCATCTATTTTAGACAAACTTAATAATATATCTATTACTCCTAACAACCAGGATCATATTATCTTTAAGCTCTCTCATAATGGAGATTTTAACTTGAAAAATGTTTGGCTTCACATTAAAGAAGCCCATGAATATTCTAAAGTGTATGCTAAACTTTGGCATAATAATATTCCTATTTTGTACTCTATTCTAATTTGGCGTATATTGAAAAATTTTATTCTGTTTGACTCGCGATGTGGGGCAAGGTTTTCAATTACCTTCAAAATATCATTGTTGCTTTCATATTGAAAATGTAAATCATCTTTTTGTTAATGGGGCCATTGCATCTAAGCTTTGGCTTTGGTATGATGATCTCTTTAACAATGCCAATTTCAATGGTTCTCTAAAATATATATCGACTGAATTATTTTTGAAAATAATAGTAAAGGTCACATTAAAGTCATTACTGCTATTATTATTATTTGGTTTATATGGATGGCCAAAAATGATGCTAAACACAGCATATTGTTATGAATCACATGAAGATAATTGCTAGAACTAAATATAAAATTCATGATCTGTTTAATGCTAATCTTATTAAATATAAGAATTTCAAAGGATGTAATTTTGTGGCTATTAAATTGGGTTTTCAATTGCCGGCCCAAGCAAGTTGTAAACATGACAAGATCGTTTATTGGGCCAAACCTCAAAATAATGTTATTAAAATCAATACTGATGGCTCTGTATCTCATAATGCCTCTGGCTGTGGTGGCATCTTCAGAAACTCCACTGGAAAAGCCCTCTATGCATTTGCTTGCCCTCTTAATACCCGCTCTGTTCCATTTGCTGAACTAATGGCAGTGTATAATGCTCTTGAGATTTGCCTACAGAAAGGTTGGCTCAATATCTGGATTGAGGTGGATGCTCTTCTATTAATTGATCTCTTGACCTCCACTAAATCTAGAAATTCAGACTTATACTTTTTACTCAAGTAAACTAGACTTCTTCTTTCACAATTCTGCTATAAAATCACTCAAGTATGGTGGGAAGGTAATGCATGTGCTGACTACCTTGCTAACTTAGGTGCTAGATTGAATGAAATAACAATTTTTGATCACCTTACTTTCCCTAAACATTTGCAAGGTTTGGTTAACCTTGACAAGACTGGGCTCCATTATATTAGAATTTAGCCGGCATGAGTTTAATACATTTTATTTTCGTTATTTCTTTGGTCTTATGGTTGCATCTCGATGATCATTCTGATTTGCTGCTGATGTAGGTAACTTATTTTAGATGAAAGGCCTATCGTTCTGCTACATATGTTGGTGACTGTTTTACTTAATATCTACCATGAGTTTTTTTGTTTCTACTGTTACCATGCTCATGAAACAAACTCCATGGCTTTAGTTTTTTCATTTAAAGATCTGGATTTCTTTACCCCCTGATATTCTTATGGTTGAATTTGGTGGTATTTAAGCTTTAAATATTTTTTCCTGCTGAATGGGAATGCTTCCTTAGCTGTTCTGGGTCTGCTATCCTGCAGGCAGATTTTGGGGTGTTTATTGATTTTGTGTTCGGCTCTGTTGATCTCAATCAGGTTTCTGCTTATCATAATGTGGTTTGTACTATCTTTTTGATGTGTTTATTCCTAGTTTCTGGATTATTCTTTTCAGCCTTCCCTTTCTGTTTATTGTTGGCTGCCTGTCGGACTAATGGCCCTGTTCTGATAACCCTTATTAGGGTTGGTTGGATCATTGGTTTCAATTGTGGTCTGTTGGAATTTTATGCTTACTCTTTTGCAGGTTTCACCAGTCTGCTCCTGTTATCATTTATCTACCTTGCTGTTAGTGGTTGGCTGATTTGGATCATTTGGTGGGTTTTTCTGTCCAACTTGCTGGGTTTTGGCACTTCGGATTTTATTTTCTTTCTGCTCTAAATAAGGTCTTTGCCTTTACTTTCATGGTTTTCACCTCAGAGCTGTTTGATGGGTTTACTAGCCTGAATATCTGGGCTAAATGTTTTATTCTGATCCCTTTAATTGGGTTGGGGTTATATGATGTTATCGGCTGCCTTCTCCTCCTGCTTTCCTATGTCGCCTTCTTTATTCTGAGCTGTTTAATAACTCACCAGATCTGATATTATGGGTTTTTGATGGTTCAACTAGGGATCATCCCCCATCCTACTCTTAGCTGATTCCTTCCACATCCTTTATATATGGTTGTCTTATTTTCAGGTCCATGGCTCTATAGAATTTCATCATCTGGTGCTTTCCAGGTTTGTTGGGTATGATGGCTAGGATAGTTCTCTCCACTTTGGCCGGTAGTAGTTTTTATGTTGTATCCCTTCTCTGAAGCTGGATGCTCATAATTGCATCTGCCCCTCATGGTTTTACTGAGCCTGAGCCTACTCTATCACATTATGTTCTAACATTTTCCATCTTATGCTGCTCTCATCAAATTTGTATGTTTAGCTTTCTTTAATTCTACAGTGGTCACCTTTTGCTCTCTTGCATTTTCATCTGGCCATGCTCCCTCTGCCATTGCTTTGATTGGATCCTACCTAATTTTGGCTGATTTCATAATTCAACTGGTATCATTAACTTTCAGTTATTTTTTTATTTACTTTTGTTCCTACATGTAACTAGATAGGGGATTTATTCTATAGGTACATTGTAGCTCAATGAGCGGTAGTTTTGGATTTTATCCCCTTTAAGGATCTTGTAACCACCTTTTTTTTGGAGCAATAAAATTACCCCATATATGGGGTTTCCTAAAAAAAAATTAAAAAAACTACTTTAAAGAAGGAAAATTACCAAGTAATAAATTACTAGTAGCTAAAATCGAGAAGAGAATGTTATGCTATGCTTTCGTTAATAATACTTTATATCACAGATCATTTAAACAAATGTGGCTACGATGCCTAAATACAGATAAAACAAGCAAAGTGATGGTTGAAGTTTATGAAGGACTTTGTGTGGCACATCAGTCAAGTCCCAAGATTGAAGTAAAGATCAAAAATAAGGTTATTATTGGCCATATATGGCGACAGACTATATCAATCATGCCAAGAGGTGCCATGAATGTCAAGTACATGGGAATATAATCCACCAACCTCCAAATCCACTACACCCAATAATAGCATCTTGGCCATTTGAATGCTGGGGTACATATATAATTAGACCAATTGATCCTCCGTCATCAGTTGGTCACTGCTTCATCCTAGCAGCGACTGATTACTTCTCTAAGTAGGCTGAAGCTAACCCATTTAAATAAGTTACTACTGATCGAGTGATTAACATCTTTATGCATAATTTGATCTATAGATCTAGAGTGTCACGTTGAATAATTTTTGATAATAGCACAGCTTTCAAAAGTATAAATATTTATAGATTCATCGATCGACACAAATTGATTGGCGATATTCTTTAATATATAATCCAAGGGCAAATGGTTTGGTAAAAGCCTTTAACAAGACATTAATTAAGCTACTCAAGAAGATCCTCACTAAAAATAAAAGAGAATGACATACCAAATTGATAGAGGCATTATGTGCATATCGAACTACCTATAAGATGCCGACTAAAGCCACTCCCTATTCATTAGTCTTTGGAACTGAGGTGGTCCTTCCACTTAAAGTTGAGTTGCCTTCACTTTGAGTAGCCATCCAATAATATCTAATTGAAGATCAAAATGGTCATTTGAGAATGGAGAAACTCGATGCCCTTGATGAAGTTAGATTACATGCTCATCAAAATTTAGAGGTTTATCGAGCAATGATGTCCAGGGCTTTTGACCATATGGTGCGGCCTCAAACATTCCAAAAAGGGGAATTGGTCTTTTGGTTGCAAATTTGAGCCTAATTAGGAAGACCCTTTTGTCATTGAGAAGGTATATCAAGTAGGGGCGTACTGACTCATTAACCAAAATGGTGAAAGTCCAATGCCACCAATTAATTATAGATACCTGAAAAAATATTATACATGATAAATATATATATATATGTATATATATATATATATATATATATATATATATATATATATATATATATATATATACGACATCATGCTTCACACCGAGATCCCTACATAAATAAATATAATCAAGATGATATAAAAAAGAAAAACTTTCTAAAGCACCATGAAAATCCCCATGGTACATAAGGAGCATTTTGTATATAGATGAAATTAATATTACATGTTAAACCCTCTTAATGTTAAATATATAAACTCAAATATTGATGTACTTTTCCTAACTTATTTTAGAATGCTTTTAAAGTATTTTAGAATTTCCCTGCAAGACAGGGGACATTTTTATTTTATGTTAATTTCATTTGGGTTGAGATTGTGCTATAAGGCAAGATCTCTGAATATATTCTGATTCGGATAGACATATATGGTGAAAATATTCCCACCTTCATCTATCCTTTTGAAGATGATAAATGAAAATAGAAATATATGCCTTTTACTTGAGACACCACATAGATCCATAGATGTTCTTATTAGGGTGATCATGTATAATATTAAGGAGAGGTGTACTATCTCAAAAGATAGAAGTCACTTCCCTACAATGGACCTAATCACCTAAATAATGACTCCTAAGGACTATGGGTGTTCCTATGTACCAGAGATTCTTCCCCTGTTTTACATGAAAATGTAAAGCAGAGTTTATCATAAATCAGGTTCATTAAGTTCCCTATAGAGGAAATCCCCTATAGTTAATTACATCTTAAGGAAGGGGATATCTTAGGAATACTCTCGATTAAGGTAAATGATTGTTGTCTCCAAAGATTTCAATAGGTAGGACTATCAATCGATAAGTTTATTTTTGGCAAATTAAGTGGGATCGGTCAAGAGGAGGGAGTTCTTATCGAAGCCAAATGGAGATGAGTAGGGGATGTTTAGGATACTAGGAAGCCTAGTAAACTTCATAAATTATCCTATGGTTGGGGTTTATATTTTTGAAATTGAATTACTTATTTGAGTTGAATTTTTATTAAAATTTTAACACTTAAAATTCCACAATACAAGGTTATGAAAATGCCTAAGAGTTGAGGATTTATGCTTATGGTCCATAGAAGGGAGAAGCAATCTCAGAACCTAAATCTAGGGAGCTTTGGTGAGGGCCAAAAGCATGACCTAAATCTAAGGAGAAAAAATAGGTTGTTTACCTCCATAATAGAGGACAAACCACCTGACTACTTAGACTTACAACGGCCTGGGGGTGGCCACCAACTAACTCCTCCTATTATTTTAAATTTATGTAGGCAAGTCATATGCTTTATGCAAGATAGCTGGGCTTTTATTTATTTAGAGAGGCTAAGTCCTTAAACTCACTCCCTAAAAAGACTAGATCATATAAGGGCGTTCTTCAAAAGACCTAAATCTAATGTAAATCATATTACATGTTATTTTCAATTTTGAACAATCATTTGACTCAGGCTTATAGGATTCATATGCCTAATGCATGAGAAGTAAGGTTATTGGCCAAAATCAGCGAGAAAGGAGGAGGTGTGTTTCCACCATGGCTCTCAAAGGTCAAGCCAAGTTTCTCTGGAAAATGTGGATGCCCTCCATTCAAGAGTTAAATAATATACTTTTTTATGCATGATGTTTGAAAAGAAATGCTCATCCAGCTAAGGGGTTGCTAATTCTTTTATCTTGATTTTAACTTAGGCTTTAAATAAGGTTATGCGTTCTTTATTTTAATTTTGAATTATTTAATTTGGTAGAAGAGTTAATTTTTTTCTAAGAGCCTAATCGTCATCCAAGCCATACATCAAAGTAAGGAAGAAACTATGAAAAAATGTCATCTTAATGCACAACCTAAACAAAACATCACCCATTTTATAAAGCTAACGCAAAAGAAAAAAGGTCATTTTGTGGTCGGGCACCAATGCACAAACCTGAAAAAAAATTGGGTAGCCATGCTCTACCCTTATACAACCCAGATTACAACTGAATTAAGTACAATTAAGCAAGAAATTCATTGTTATGGGGGTCTTCAAGCTCCATTTCTTCATTCTTCTTTTCTTCTTTCTTCTTCTTTTCTTCTTTCTTCTTTGGTTTCTTCTTTTGGATGGTTGGAAGGTGGATGCTCCAAAGGCTTCCCATGGTACATAAGGCATGGCCTTATAACTAATGCTCATCTTAATTCCCATAATAATCATTCCAAAATCCTAATTGCAAAAATACATGAAAAGAAAAAGTAAATCTAAATAACATCTGCAAATAGAGATAAGCTAAATAAACAATACAAATCCCAAGCATGTATATAAACAAATTGGACTTAGCACCCCCACACATGGGTAACCAAGTCCATGTGGCCTATTTTGGATTATGCCTAAGGGGATAAGCGACCTGCACAGTGAAATCAGTTTTATTTTTATTAAAGCGCCTCTTAAGCACAATCCCCTGCAGAAGATAATGATTAGACTAAATCATCATACTATTCATTCTAGGTACATATACTGTAACATTTAGATTAAAATATCACATCATAAAAATAAAAGCAAACAACAAACCATGCACCGCCCTAATAAAAGACTAGAAGTAGTGACTTAGCCTAATGTGTGTGCCATGTAAGGTTTGTGTGGTATGCTTAGCTAGGTTTTAAGTTTAGAATTTTTTTAAGTGAGAAATGGTTCAACTTAGAAGGGTGGTCTCATTTAAGTGTTTAGTTGATTTGGGTTGATTTTATGTGATGATTTGATTTGGTTTGAATGAACCTACTTAATTATTAAAGGTTGTAAAGAGAAGAAAAGAAAGAGAACTTCTCTTTCCTCCCTACCTTAAGCGATTTCTAAGGTAGATTCATTAAGGATCTTTGTTTAGTGAATGTTTTATTATGCATTTTAATTAATCATAAGTTTAGATTTTCTCTAAACAAACTTATTCAAAAAGAAAGTTATTTCATAAGTAAAGTGAATTACTATCACAAAACACACACCATTTTATTTCTTTCCCACATGTGTATCTTGCATATGAATGAATCTTAAGCATATCTATACATGTGATGCAAGTATTTAGCACTCCTTAATAATGAATGTTAAGAGAGGTTGCTTAAAGAAACTTGGAATGTTTCATGCATGATTTTGTTAAGTAGAAGAGAGTGATTATTTTATCCATTTTTCATATGCACATTAACAAGTATAAAAGACATAAGTGAGTATGACACCATTATTAACCAGGGGTGTAAGGTACAAGACCTACTTAGGGCTACTTAACAGCTCATAACCCTAGAGTTATCCAGACTAATATACCACTTTTCTTAAATACATGTGCATGTACAAAAAAAATGCATGGAAACAGAATGCTAAGTGAGTTACTTAAGAAAATTTGAATGCTTTATGATGCATGCTTTTCATTAAGTAGAAAAGAGATTTTCTTATTCATTTTTCACTTGCACACATGTATGTATGAAAGGCATAAGTGAGAACGATGCCATAAGCTACTTAAAGCCTCACAACCCCGGGGTTGTCTAGACTAATATACCACTTTTCTTAAATACAAGTATGTGTACAAAAGAAATGAATGGAAAAGAAAGATGCAAAAAGTGTGTGTTGGTTGATTTATTTTTTTTATGCAATTTATATGTGCAAATGTACGTGTCCTTTTTAAGTAATGGTATAAGAATGAATAGGAAGGGAATTAGGTAAGTGTTATGTTCTTTTCAAACGAACTATACACTTTGCAAAATCCTATCCAAAACCATACTAAAAAAAAAGAGAAGGAAGGCTACACTATGCACATCTTCATATTTATATCCACATGTAAGCTTATAAATAATTATAAGTAGAACACTTTCAATTTTAGGTATTTGCTTTATAGATTTTTGAGTTTTGAATTTAACAGTGATAATAGCCACTCATATTTTTTTACTTTAGCCAAACATGTAATTTAACATAAAGAAAATATTTCCTTTTGAATTTGATTTTTGAAAAGCATGAATGTATGATTTTATATGATACACATTTTAGCAAAAGAAATAAAGAGATGTAAGCATGTAATTTCATTCACTCTAATTAATTCTTAAAGACAATCTTATGAGATAAGATCATTTAAAGAGAATCAAAAGTTGTTTAAAGTGACTTTCATTCTGGTTTGAGTTTGATTTGAATTAGAAAAGTGTGAGAAGGTTTGCTGGTCCTTACCCATTCTCACATGTGTGTATTGTTTTAGTTTAATTTTTAGGTGATTAGATTAATTTTATGCTTTGATTAGGTTAAGGTGTAGATTAAGTTCATTAATTTTCCCTTACCTATGCTACTTTAACATATTTAATCAAATAATTATGAGCCAATGTATGACATAAAATCACAAGAAATTTAAATCAGCAATGCATCCTAGGAAAGAAAGGTACCTATTGCAATTGGCTCACAATTAATGATTAATTAAGCTAAAGGGTTTAATTTAAGTACATTCATAGCCTTCTGCACACAAATGAGTTAGGTATGATTTCCTTAGGTTTACTTAAGTTATTGAACACTTAAGTATCTACCCAAGAAGGATTAATTAAGTTTATGGATTAATTTTGGTTTTGAGAATTTGATTTGATTAATTAAGTAGATCATTAGTGGATTAACCCTTAATTAGATTTGGATTAATGAAGAAGGTTTAAGGAAAATACCCCAAAATAATTCCATAAACCTCCTAATCACTTAAACAAATTTTAATTATCTTAATCAAGGGATTAAACTACTATTCACATACTTAATTAACCTTACTTACATTAAGAGAGTGATTAGGAGTTCATTAATTAATTTACCATATTAACTCATTAATAAATTCCAAGAAAGTAAGGGGAGGTAGAAGTCATCCCACTAAACATGCTCGAGAAGTTTGGAATTAATAAATGAAGTCATTAAGGAGTAATTAGGGTTATTAAGTTTTTAAAAAAAACCCTAATTAACAAAAATCTACTATTCAAATTCAATTAAAACTAATTTTATTAGATTTGCCTCTAAATTATCTTCAAAATGAACATAAGTTTATTTTTTTGGATTTTTGTATAATTAGTTATGAATTAAGGAAGTTTTAATTGATTTAAGTGTTTTTTTATAAATTCTTCTAATTTATTTTATTAAAATAAATCACTCGACACACAAAATTCAATATCTTTTAATCCAAGTATCATTTTGACTTGAAATTTTTATGGGAGGTGTATTTTAATATAGGTTTTAATCTCTGAAAATTTCAACTTAATTTTACATGTATTTTTAGTTTAATTAAAGAAATTTTATTTTTCTAAAACTCAAATTAAGCTCAAAATACTCAGTCAAATATTGTGATTTTCGGTTTATTAGATTTCTCTCAGAAAGATGAATCCAACGAGCTATTATTTGCAATTTTTGGTTAAGTATTTTATTTTTTAATGAATTTTTGAAGTTTGAGGTGATTTTAATTAATTTTTTAAATCAAAAAATTCGGCGGCAGTAAACGCACCACATGACGCTACGATTGGATGCATGGTGGCGTGGCACGCCATGCGGCGCCACGATGCGGCGGTGCCGCCGCCGATGGTGGAAGACTAGTAAACGCGGAAAGCAACTGCGTGACCATCCGATCACCGATCGTGGGTCTCAGATCATGCGATCAAACAGTCCAGATTACATTACGCGATCCGAAGGCCTGACTCTGATTTTTGAAGGTTACCTCACAGAGGATGATTTTCGGCAGTGGTGGTGACTCGAGCGCGCTGTTGAGTGAGGGAAGAAGCCTTGTACTATGCTTAAATCCTCGCCTTCACGTCAAAATGAAGTTTCCTCTGGTGATTGTCATTTTCTCAGAAATCCACTTAGTTTTGAAGTATTTGTTTCCAAATTAAAGTGGGGGTGATTGCCAATGGCTTTGGGAGCTCTAAGAGGAGGAGAATGAGTGGAATGGGTGTTTCCTTCAACTGTTAAAGCTTTTGAATGATGAGTGAACCAAAATGAACTAAAATATAATTTTTATGTAAAATTTTGGCTCCAAACTCATGTCATTTGGCTTGGGGTGGTTGGGAATGGAAGAGAATCATCCTAGGAGGCTCCCTAAGGTTGGTTAAGGCATGGAAAGTGGCAGCCATAAAGGATAAGTGGGTGTCCTAGCCAAGGGGAGGTGAGTGTCCTTCATGCCAAATGTTTCAATGGGAGATGTGAGGTGACTTCACCTCCCCATGAGTCATGACTATCCCAACCACTCCTTGGGTAAGAAAATTAATATCCTTGGTGCCTATGTGGACTAATGGATGAGTGCCAAGTGGCCAAGGAAGAGAAATGACTACTTGGAAAAGTGTCTTTTATCATGGAATGCCCTTGAACCAAGGGAAAAGTGATCATTTGACATTGAATTTGATTTGAGCAGATTTAAAATGGGTCAAAATTATGTTGGACCAAATTTCATGTCATTTGAAGTTCATTTGGTTTAATTTGGGTTAATTAGACCCATTTGGGTCAAATCGAGTGAAAATGAGTTAGGTTGACCAATTGGTCAAATTGGGTCAAACTAAGAGTTAGGTCAAGTCAAAATGACTATTTGGAGTATATTTGTTCAATTGGTTTAAATTAATTTGGTTTAATTTGAATTCAATTTGAATTTTGGCCAATTTGATCCTTTAGGTCAATTTGGGCTAAGTTGACTGATTTTACCTAATTGACCAAATTGGCTTGAATCATAGCTTGGTTTGGGTTTGGTTGATCTTTTGAAATGGATTGGGATATTTTTTTCCAATCAATTTGGTTTATATTTGATTTTGTCTTGATTTGACCTTTTAGGTCAAATTGGGTTCATGGTCAATTAGGCTAAGTTGGGTCTAGTTGGCCAATTGATCAAATTGAGTTTAATTGAGGCTTTGGTCAAGTTTAATAATCAATTTTGAGTGAACTTGAGCCATTGGTTGCAATTAATTTGGTTTAGGTTGCAATTTGGCTAGTTTGGGTTCATGTGGGCTAAAGGTTGACTTGGTCAATCGGCTAGGTTGACTTGGCTTGACAAAATTCATGACAATTGATTAACCTATGATGATCAACAAATATGACATGAAGTTCAGATTAGCTTAATTCACTTTGATTTGAATTGAATTGAATTTTATTCGAGCTAAGTCCATAAGATAGAATCAAAGGGCTTAGGAAATATTTTCTTGGAATTTGAATTTGAGTTTTGGATTCAATTTGATTGATTTGAATTTATATTTCATTTATATTTGTGAATATAAATGAGAATATAAATGGGTTATAAGAAAATCTCTTGAATTTGAATTGATTTGAATTTGATTTGAGCTAAATCCATAAGATAGAAATCAAAGTGACTTAGAAAAGATTTTGGAATATGGAATTCAATCATGGGTTTCAATCATTTAGAATTGATTCATGATTTGAGAAAATCCACTGAATTGATTCAAGGTTTTATTTGGAATTGGTTTGATATGAGTTTGAAGTTTGACTTGAAAGAAGGAAGTGAGGATTTGGTTCAAGTTATAGGGTCGGCATATTTTTTAACACCCATAAGGCATGACCTATTCCTATGGCTAACTCTTCTAAGTCTCTAGGGCTAGGTTGAGTGTCAACCTAATCACTAGATGTGTCTTAAGACAAAGGATATCTTAAAGTCTAAGAGGAGTCCTATGTCTAAGATGGAGGGCTCATCCTAAAAAATGAGGTCAACAAAGGGCCAATAGTGGTGTGATTGACACAACACCACATGTATTGGACCCAAAATGATCAATAGCAATGAACAATCACAAGCACTAAAAAAATCTACTCACAGGGTGTAGAAGGAATCCAAAGCTTAGTGCAATGTGACTCTACTCATGTCAAAGGCATAAGAGAGGAAAGGAGGAATCCACTTGGGATAGAGTATGTGAACCTTCCACTATGGGAAAAGGTTTAAGTCATCCGCTGAGGAATGAGAGGTTTGATTTGATTTGAGTCTCGCTAAGGAGAAATTTGATTTGATTTATTAAGTTTTGCTAGGGAAGAGGGTTGAATTTGTTTCAATTTGTTATTTGTTTAATTGCTTATTTTGACTCCTCCGGGGATAGACAAGTGAACTCTCAACCTTAAAGTTCATCAAAGGAAGAAAGGTGTGAAATCCACCGAGAATTCTTCGAAGCTAGAAAGATTTGCATCTCACTGAGGAGGAGCAAAAGGTTTGATTTAGATTGATTGATTTCTTTTATTTGGTTTATTTCAGATTTTTAATTTTGGATTTTGAAATGGATCCTATTGGTATGTGATGGACTGCACTGAGTAGGAGCCATGGAGGCCTAGACCTAACTCAGATTTCCCAATCCAAAGGGGTAGTCTACTAAGCACATAGTAGGACTAGCCAACCAAATGGAATGTCTTTCAGTATGCAGCAGTTGTACTAGGAAGAAAGCATAGTAGAATTACGTCCTCCAAAGTAGGGACCAGTTGCTAGTGTGACCCATTGACAAGGCAATAGATCGAACCCAACCTAGGGCTAACTATTGAGTGAATGCCGCTAGGGGACTTAGATAAACCCAATGGTAGTCAAAATTAAATTTATTTCTTACTTTGTTTTGATGGGTTCCATTAGTTTGCAATGGACTGCACTGAGTCAAGGCCAGAGGCTAGACTAACTATTTGTCAATCCAAAGAGAGTAGTCTACCAACCACAAGGTAGGACTATCCAACCAAGGGGTGCCTTTGGTTTGCAATAGTCAAGCACTAAGAAAGAGGAATCACATCTTCTAGAAACAAGAAACCAGGGTGATCGGTTTGGAAATAGATCAAACTCGACTAGACTATTGAGTGAATGCCACTAGGGGACTTAAATCAGCTCAAAGATAGTTAAAGATTAATTTCATTTTTAGATTTATTTGTTTTGATGGATTCTGTTGGTTTGAAAAGGATCACACTTAGAAGGAGCTTATGTTAGCCTACACCTATCTCAGATTTACTGAACCAAAGGGAGTAGCTTCCCGGCCGATGGGAGAACTATTCATCCAAAGATGTGCCTTTCAATTTGTAATGATCAATTTAAGGGAAGAAAGCTCGGGGACTCACATCTTCCACTATAAAAGACCACTAGGGTGATCAGTTTTTTTGGGCAACAAATCGAACCCAACCTAGTGCTGGTTACGTCATGCTAGGAAGAATGCATCAGTCTTACATCTTCAAAGCAATGACCATCTGGTAACCGCATAGAAAATAGATTGAACCTAACCTAAGGGCGACTACACGAGGATTTATCTCAACTCAGATAGTTAGGCAAATCCTATAGGGAGTTCTGCCTCTAAAGATATGACCGCTGGGGGGGCCCTCTTGAATTCCTAATCCACAAGCAAATTAATTTATTTAATTAATTTATTTTATTTGTTTGTTTATTGTGGACCCTATTGGTTTGTGAGAGATTAAATTGAGAAGTAGCTTATATCAGCCCAAGCCTATCTCATATTTACTGAACCAAGTGAAAATCTGCTTATCCGTTGGACAAATTTTCCAACCACAGGGGTGGCTACTAGAAAAGGGGGACTATCCAATCTAAGAGTAACTTGGGTAGTGTTTAAATGGGGTCGCAAAGGATGTGATCCAAATAGAGTGCCCGTAGGGGATGGGGCCACTAAAGGCTTAATCCAAAACCACGGAGAAGATGACATGGCTAGTTATATATTAAATAGGTATTTGGTGGCCAACTCAATGAGAAAGTGCTGAGACCCACATATGCCAAGAGTGGTGTCCACTAGATGAGTCACTATCAGCATAGCAAACACTAACCAACCTAAGTTGCCCGTCGGTTTGCAACAATCAGCCTAGGAAGAAAGCTCAGGGACTCATATCCTCCTATATTGAAAGGGATATACTGCCTTTCGCTTGATAGTGTTATCCACTGGGCTACTCCGAGCAAATGCTCAAAGAATTATAATGACTCAAATGTATTCAAGAGGAAAAGAGCCTCTAGGCGACTTATCCTAGACCTTAAATATACTTGACTTAGTTAGATCATGATGGTTAGTTCAAGAAGAAAGCTCGGAGACTTACATCTTCTTAAATAAAATTAACATGAGGTAGCTTATTGGCTGGGTAGTGAAGTCTGCCATACTAACAAGGCACTCGTTAGTTTGCAATGATCAAGTTAGAAAGAAAGTACATGGACTCACATCTTCCAAAATAAGGAACCACTAGGGTGACATACTAGCGAGATAGCATGTAAACTCTACCTAGAGCAGCTAATGAGTGAGTGCTATATGGGGCTTGCTCCCACATCAAAATAGCCTGAGACATAAGATTTGAGTTTGTTTTTGTGCTTGTGTTAAAGGGAATAGAACGTCGCTCAGGTTATCTTACTGCTACCTTAAAATTGTTTGAAGAATTTGATGAAATGATGCCACGGATGGAAATTGGAAATTCCCATTAAGGAAGGATGTCGCTTGGGTTCTCTCACACCTAACCTAGTTATGCTAATCGAAATAGGATGCCTCTCAGGTTCTCTTACACCTATTCTAATAGCACTGGGAGATTATGTTTGTGTTGTGAAAGAGGGATAGCATACCACTAAGGGACTTTTACACCTACCTTAAACACGTCACGACAGATTCACAGGATAAGAAAATAATGCTTCAAAAGAAGAAGATTTTGATGAATTGGAATGAAATTTTTGTTGATTGATTGAATTATTTTCAAACATGATTTGGGTAATATTTCTTCAAATAGAGCCCATTAATTGGAAGTATCGGGTGTTCCCCTTTAGAATCAATAAGCTGATAAGATCCTCCTTGGCCTCTATGACATAAGGGCCTTCCCAAGTGGGTTCAAACTTGCCTCCCTTCTTTTGAAGGGCAACAATTGGTCTTCTTAGGACTAACACAAGCTCTCCTACTTGGAAAGACATAGAGCAGACCAGCTTATTGTGAGCTCGAATCATTTTGGCCTTGTACAACTCGAGGTTTTGACATGCCCATAGGCGACTCTTCCCTAAACCTTCGAGTTCTTCTATCAATAACTTTGTATTTTGCTCTATAGTAATCTTACTACCTAATGCTATCCTTAGTGATGGGAGTTGAACATCTAAAGGTAGAACAGCTTTGGACCCATACACTAGGAAAAATAGGGTAGATTGAGTTGGAGCTCGGAATGTGATGCGGTAGGTGCACAAGGCTTCAACCAACTACTCATTCCACTGCCGTTTGTTGTCGTCAAGAGTCTTCTTTAGTATTTGGATGAGAGTTTTATTGAATGCTTTGGCTAAGCCATTTGCTTTTGGGTAGTAGATGGTGTAGTATCTCCAATCTATATCGTGTCTTTTGGCGAAGTTATTGATTTTGGTATTTTTGAATGCAGTGCCATTATAGGATATAATTCGTCGAGGCACCCCGAACCTATATACAATATGATTTCTGAAAAACTGAAGTACATGCTGAGCTATGACCTCTATGAGTGGAATTCCTACTTGGAAAAGTAGTGGTGTCCAATGACCCTTGGAAGAAGGAGGATCAATAGGACCCACATTTAACACTTAAATGGCCATGAGGCCAATATAGGTGTAGAATGTTGGGTGGTTGATGTAGGTCACACCATAAATTGACCGATGGAATCTTCTAGCTACATCCATGCAATCAATCATCGAAGGCCAGAAGTATCCTAGATCTTCATCTTCATCTTCGGATCGGATTGATGTGCTCCACATAGACCTAAATGTACCTCAGCTACAATGCCACGGGTTTCATGTTTGTCTAAATAACATAATCACATTTGAACTGCATGCACGGTGCCATCAATGAGAGCATAGGAGAGGCTCGCTTTCACTGAGCTTATGACTTTTCTTAAGGTAGTTTCATTCAAATAGTCTATGAACAGTTGCCTCCAATCCAGCCTTATCCTTATAAGCAACAATCCTCCTACAAGATAAAGTCTCTCCATCAGTTCATCATCAATAAGGAATAGGACTTGTCTATTTTGGACCCTTATTAGAATGGAATCATCTTCCAGACATGCCAATTCTTTGGCAAGTTTGGCCAAAGCATCTGTTACTATGTTCTCTACTCGTGGTAATGATGAAGCTTGGGTTTGAAACCTTGTAGGACTCGGCAATCTAATTAATAACCAACTGAGAATCCCCAATGATGTTGATGCTCTTAACACATACTCTGATAGCTAACTCCAGACTATCAATCAAAGTCTCATACTCGGCTTCATTATTGGTGCAAGGGTTGGAAAGATAGTATGAGAATCTCATCACATTATGGTCTAGAGTTAGAAGAACTATTCTTACCTCTGCCTTTCCTGGAAGAGTAGATCGTGGTGCTTCCCCCTTTATGAAAAGAAGTTGCACCATCAAAATACATCTCCCAATGATGATTTCAACCTCCCCTAAGTTCATGATTTGTACATCAAGGAGATCGTCACTAAGTGGAGAATCAACAGAAAGTGGGTGTGCTACTAAGAAATCCACTAGTGCTTGACCTTTCACTGCACGGAGGGGTACGAATGTGATATCAAACTATGAGAGAATCATGAACTACTACATTAAGAGATAATCTGGGCATCTCTTCATAACTCAATGCAAAATAGTCTTTAAAATTAGTCAATAGTCAAACTAAGTCATTGGTTTCTTCTTCATTAAGCAACGAACTGATGTATGTCTGGCATGAATTTTCTCCTGTCCCGAGGTTGATTTCTTTAAGATTATCAATTGTTGAATGGATCTCCTCTTTAAATTCTGGAAGTGCATCTTTGATTTGGAGATCATCTTGATCATCTGAGGTTTCTAGACAAACTTCCTCATAAGAGTTGGTTTGGTGTGAAAGGAACCTATCAGACTCCAGATGGTTGGTGACAACTAATCGCCGTCATAGACCGACCCACATCAACAATTCTAGTCCCGCTTGATTGTGCTTCCCTGCTTGTATTGTTCCATAACTTTTCAAAGTACTCTGAATTGTGCTTGGACCATGTGTGAGGAACCAAACCTTTCTGTATAAGTTTATGAACACAAGACGAGTAAAAGTTAAATGATAATATAATTAATTCTTTAAATGTATCATCCTTAAGTTCTACATCAACTTCAAACTTGAGGATGATGATCCTAAAAAGAATCTCTTCAGCTTTATATCACTGGAAGACTTAGGGGCTTCTTTAACTACTAAACCTTCAACCTTTTGCGATGAAAGTAATTTTAGAGCTAAGGTTCCCAGCTACTGCCAAATAGTCTCACATAAACCTAATTCGAATACTTTGCTTTGTCTGGAGGCCCGGTCTTCATCGTTGACGGGACCTCCAATGAAACCTGCTGAGAGGGGTTGGTTGGTTTGCTAATCACATTAGACTCATTCTCCAAACTGGATTCCAAGTCTATGTGAATAGTAGGGGTACTCCTCTGAACTGGAACATGACCTCTATTGGCTGATGGCCAACTGGGGTCTTCCACTCTTCTACCTATTTCGCCTTTGCCTTTGCGTGAGAGTCATCCTACCCACATGTCCATATGATGGAATGAACTGTGGGTGGAATGTGATATGTGGATCTATTTATTCTTCAATTCCCCTTTCTTATTCACTTGGATTTTCCTTTTTCTTTTCTTTTTCTTTTGGCTTTTCTCTTTCTTATTTTTCTTTTTCTTTTGCATTTGAATTTAAGTTTTATCCAAGTTCATGAGAAAGGGTATTTTGAGAAAGATAGTAGGTCGTATCCTCATATATTTCAACCTCTCAAAATAAAAATGGCTTTTCATCTCCTTTGACACAATACTCAATCCCATGCTTCCTTAACTTCATGCACTAATGGAGGGAGGATGGAATTATCTTATTTTGATGTATCCAAGGCCCGCCGAGCAAAGCGGTAAATGAAGTATTTGAATCAATTATAAAAAACTTAGCTTCAATCTTCCAATCATCTATCTCCAAAGGTAACACTATGGAATCTAAAGCCCACTTACCTTGTTCATTGAATCCTCTCAACATCATCTGATCTACTCGGAGTATGGAGATGTCGATCTTCAAATAAGCAAGGGTCTTTAGACTCATAATGTTCACCGATGCACCTAGATCGATGAGAACTCTAGCCAGTCTGAATCTGTCTATGTCAATTGTAATGTAGAGGGGACGGTTGTGCTCCAAGTCCCCCGGAAGAAGGTCTTCATCTATGAAAGTTATTCCCAAAGCTTCTCTAGAATAATGTGCCTCCTCATCAATAGCAGTCAGTTGAGCTAAGCATATCTCAGGATCAAGGAGATCCTTGATTAATGATTCCCTCATCTCTTTGGATAAGATAAGGGAATCGTATATTCTTAGCTTAGATGGCAACTTTCTTAGGTGAGAGAGGACATTGTAATCCACCTTGGGTTGATCCTCCATATGCATATCTAATGGCGGAGCATCCTGTGGAGGGGCTTCTCGATCCTCTAAACCAATGACTTGTTTCCCTCTATCTTGAGGTGTTGCCCTAGGAGGTAGAACCTTGCCATTACGGAGGTTGACTTCGGTGATCTCTTGTGGTAGAGTAATGAAAGATTCTACCTACACATCAGGTTCACCTACACCTTCTCCTATGGGGCCCTCAGAATCAGATGATTCCAAGTCTATCTCAAGAGGTGAACCCATGGTATTCAGAGTAGGAAAGTCTGACTCTGAATTAGAAAGAGGAAGATCAGATTTGTTAGAGTTATTATTTAGACTTGAAGAGTTATTTAGAATAGATTCAGACAACCCATCAGAAGTGACATAGATGCAATTCAAGCTAGCATTATTCTTCAATTTTTTGGATTTGATAGGAGGTACAAAGTAGAAATCAAGTAAAATAAGTGGGGTAAGGGATTTGATGCCCTTATCCACCGATACAAGAGTTCAACTAGCAGAAGAAGAACTAACTAAAGAAGAGGAAGTCATCGATGTGGTAGCTGCAATGGTAGACTGAAGGCTGGACTCAATTGGTAGTTGTGCTATTGGGCTATCCCGAGCTGACACATGCTACTATTGTTGCTGTTGTTGCTTCTACTGAGCTCCCCCTTTCCTTGAGTTGGCTCTGGC
Organism: Cymbidium sinense; assembly: GCA_021442155.1. Lineage (NCBI taxonomy): Eukaryota > Viridiplantae > Streptophyta > Magnoliopsida > Asparagales > Orchidaceae > Cymbidium > Cymbidium sinense. The sequence goes on from CM038232.1 coordinate 3,905,469, forward strand.
AACTTGTAAACCTTCCTTGATGTTAGAGGTTTGAGCTAACTCAGGCACCTGCAAGGAAAGTTTCTTGATCTTTTGAATAATCTTTTTAGAGGTTTTGGATAAGGAGATATCCCAACATTCTTTGGTTTTGGAAGAATCGTAGTCATCCCCAAGGATTACCCTAATGGAATTGGATGGTTGTTCCATAATATATTCCTTTGGGATAACTATAACACCTATCTTGAAGACATGTTCAAGCCAGTCCTTAAATGTGAAGCAATCTTCCAAAACATGACCTAGCATGCAGTGGTAGGGGAAAAAGTTAGGATCATTGCTTTTGCCCACTTCCTCTGGCCTTCTAGGTTCGGGTAGTTGAAAGTTAAGTTTCTTTAAGAGACTCTTAAATATTTTCCTAACTACCTCCCTTTTAAATGAATATGGTTTGTTTAGTTTATCCATAAGAGTAGGTGGATGGTAACTACTTGGGGATGGGTATGTGTACCACTATTATTGATAATGTGGCTAAAGAGGATGTGGTGTAGGCCTTGAAGGTTGTTGTGGTGGCTGGTAGGGCTACCTCGGTGGTGGTAGAGGAGGTGGAAGTGACGATTGTGGAGCACGAGGTCTCTCAAACTCTCTGGTTGGCTGTTTCCCCTTATCTGCTATTAATGCTCTAGGCTTCTTCTCATATATCTTCTGTGTCTTTGGATTTGTTGGTAGATCTGGATAATGTAACTGTTTGGCTTCTCCTTGCAAGCTAGCCGCCTTATTGATTAATTTCTCAAAAGTTTTGATGGTGAAACCTTTGAGCAAGAAGGCAACTAAGCCATGGATATTCTTAAGTAGAATCTGAATGGCATGCTATTCAGACAGCTATGGTTTGCACTTCATACTCAAATTATGTCATCTGAGAATGTAATCAACAATGGACTCACCATGGTTTTATTGAGCCACAATGAGATCAGTAACAGTGACCCTTTGCTGAGCTCCAGCAAACCTCTTGATGAAGAGTTGCTCCAATACAGTAAAAGTCTTTATTGAACTATTAGAAAGTTCAATATACCATTCAAAAGCTATCCCTACTAAGCTACTGACAAAGAGACGGAAGAGTAAAGTGTCCCTGCCACCAATGTTGCAATAACTAGCTCTAAAATATGCGACATGCTGCCTCGGGTTCCCACTACAATCAAAACTCTTGAAGGAAGGTGGCACGAAACCCTTAGGATATTGGATTGCATTCCTCTGGGTAGGGTCTACCCTTTGGAGCTGATGATCCTCTTTGGGCTTGAGCCAATGCTTCCTTCACTTGCTGCTCAACCATGGACTTGATATCCTTTTCCTGTATGGAGGTACTATCCATTACCATGCTATACATCGTGTTATAATGCTCTAATGGAGGTAAAGTCTTCTTGGGACATGCACCAACTCTGGTCTCAATTGTATTATGATGAAATGTGGGCTTGGTTACTGTCGACAATGCTAATAAATCTTTGAGCCTCTTCTCCATCCTTTCTATCTTTTCATCCTTCTGTTTGATTTGTGCTAGGAGGTGTTGGGTCTAGTGGGTTGTGTCTTCCTACTCTAGCTCAACACCTTTCATTGTTTGATGCTCTCTGAGGAAGGATCCCCTGGTATCTACCATGCAAACCCCTGCTGAGTCTCCCAACAAATCATCTTCGTTGGGATCAAAACTGATCTTCTCCTCATCAGACCAATCATATCCTAGGATCTCCTTGTTTCCATGAAAAAATGAGCAACTATGTCATCTAAAAAATGATTTGTCGAGACTGACACAAATGCTTTCGGCTGACCGATGGTGGGATCCACATCGGGTATTGTGAGGCACTAAACCTCGCATGCTGGAGAATCAATCCTATGAGGACTGTACTCACTAGAGGAGACACACTCCTGACTATCACTGGCTATGAAAGGGGTGACATTCCTAGGAGGTTTCACTATCATTGGTGCAGCTGAGCTATCATCTGCTACCATTGAAATAACTGCTTCCATCTTCACGCCTTGTTGAACTGGGGAGAGTTGGTGAAGGGATGACCATTATGCTTCGGGGTCGCCACTCCATCCACACCACCACTAGGGCAGAAGGTCAAGTAGGAGAGCTCGGCCTCACCACAGTAGGTAGTGTAGATAGAGTAGGATCCCTTGGCCATAGCCAGATCAATAACGGGGTACGCTTCTCCCCGGATATGGCCTTCATGGTCTTTGATGGAACTAGAGATGTTGTGACCTGGACTGGTGATGGCCAACGAGGGGTAGAGCGGTGTGGTGGAGACACCAAATCTTTATGAATAGGAGCTATCCTCCTATGGTGATTGGTCCCAATAAGTAAGATGCTATCTCAGATGGTCGGGTAGACCGAAGCTAAAAATTAATAAATGCGAAGTAACGGCATTGAACTTTCTACCAATAATAAGAGCATGTATGGGGCTCCTTGGCCCTCTTCTGATGAATATGTTTCCCCACACTGTAGGGATTGATGGATCTCAGATCAAATTGAGCTCTAGACTCTAAATATCCATAAGCTCCGCCAACCTAGTGTAAGATCGACGAGGCCGCATACCTCCCCGCCTAACCGATGGCATGCTGACCACCGGTGGAGGTGATGTGCATCCTCCTAACATCCTCTATTTGACCCAAAGAGGATGAAACCGGTTTGTTGTAACCGCAGAAGTCAAAACGAGAAACCTCAACATGAACGTCCTTCCATCTCTAGCAATCCTAGTGTGATACCGCTTGATCATGTGGTTTTTGTTCCTTCATTGTGTTCTGGTAGGATGGGAGGAGTGAGAGCTAGACCCATACTCAAAAATAGGAAAGGCAATCCTTGAGATCAGGGGAGCCTTACCTTTAGCGGCTACTGATGAGAGGGTGCTAGCTCACCGGGCAAAGACGAGAAACCACCGACGCAATGAAAATGGGCATTGTCTACTACGGCCATCAAGCCGGTGGACCGCCACGCTTTCCTCTTCAATGAGGAGATGTCATAATCAAAGGTAGATCAATCTGGATGACCGCTTGCCACCATCGTCCTACCGACAACAGGAGGGGAGTGCCCTCACATGTGATCCTCACTCCCTCAAATCCCCCACCAAAATGGATAAGGTGTGTATGATCCAATCGGGGGAAATTGGCCTAGTCCAAGGCCTAGTCCATTCTGTGAGGGAAAGTAAATACGATCTTTTGTGAGCCCGCCATTTCAGATCAACTGCAAAAATTGAAAGACTGAACTATAGCAGTACTAATGCTGAGAATCTACAATATATGAAATGTGCTTGGATCAGATTTTTGTTCTTGTTGATTTTTGAATTTGAAATGAAAATTTAAACTCACATCCAACATCTTGGAAGTGTTAAGTGGGGTTCAAATAGATTTGAGAAGATTTAAAAATTTAATTGGAAAGAGGAATTTTTGAATATGAATCCAACTTCAACAAATTTGGGTATGTTGAAAAGTGGATCCATATATTTTTAGAAAGATGCTTCCTTATGTTCATGTTTGAAATTAGATTTTAATTTGAGGACCCTTTCCTTTAATAAATTTGGGTATGTTAAAGTAAGGGTCAATTGGTTTTTATTTTTTGATTAGGTATTTTAGAATTCACTCACTTAGCAAATTTGGGTATGCTAAGTGAAGTGTTTAAAAATAATTATTTCTTTTTGTTTATTTGTTTGTTTTGTATTGTGTGAATCATGTGAATTTTGAAAATGGAATCTTCACTTAGCAATTTTGGGTATGCTAAATGAAGAATCCAAATGTTTTGTTGTTTTTGAAAAAGTGGATCTTTACTTAGCAAATTTAGGTATGCTAAATAAAGGATCCAATGTGATTGATTTTGTACTTTTGAATTTTTGGAAAGAAGATTTCTACTTAGCAAATTTAGGTGTACTAAATAGGAGATCCAAGTGTGCTTTTATTTTAATTTTACTGAAAAGAGGATTCTTAGCAAATTTGGGTATGCTAAGAAAATCCAAATGTGTTTCATTTTGATTATTTTGAAGAGAAGATCCTTAACAAATTTAGGTATGCTAAGAAAATTCAAATGTGGTTTGTTTTGACTTTTGTTGATTTTTGAAAAGGGGATCCTTAGCAAATTTAGGTATGCTAAAGAAATTCAAGTGTATTTCATTATTTTGATTTTTGTTTGAAAAGAGGATCCTTAGCAAATTTAGGTATGCTAAGCAAATCCAAATGTATTTTGATTTTGAAAAAGGGGATTCTCACTTAGCAAATTTGGGTATGCTAAATAAAAGATCCGAATGCTGTTTCATTTTTGAAAGGGAGGATTTTCACTTAGCAAATTTGGATATGCTAAATGAAAGATCCAAATGTTGTTTTATGTCTCGAAAAGATGTTTATTGATTTCATTTTGAAAAGAGAATATTCACTTAGCAATTTTGGGTATGCTAAATGAAGAATCCAAATGCTGTTTTAATTTTGGAAAGATGATTATTAATTTTAATTTTTTAAAAGGTGTTTGTTGATTTTATTTTTGAAAAGATGATTATTGTTTCCTATTTTGAAATAAAATCTTCATTCATTAAATTGAGTATATTGAATGGAGATATTCATTTGTGCTTTTGAAAAATATGATTGTTGATTTTGATTAAAAATGAAAACTTTCATTCAATAAATTTGAGCATATTGAATGTAAGTGTTCATTTGTGCTTTTGGAAAATATGATTGTTGATTTTGTTTGAAAATGAAAACCTTCATTCAATAAATTTGAGTATATTGATTGAAAGTGTTCATTTGTGCTTTTGGAAAAAATGTGATTATTAATTTTGATTGAAAATGAAAACCTTCATTGAATAAATTTGAGTATATTGACTGAAAGTTTTCATTTGTGCTTTTAGAAAATATGATTTTGGATTTTATTATAATTTTATTTTATAAAAAATCCTACATATAACAATCATGAAGATTGTTAGATGAGGTTGGTTTGCAAAACTTTTGTGAAAATATTTTATGTGCATTTTGAAAACGTGCTTTTTGGAAAGATGATGTTTTTCATAAAAGGATTTATTCTTTATTTATATTTGGAATGAACCTTTCCTTACGGTAGAAATAGTAAGGAGGAAGTCTTTAGTTATTTCTTTTTATTAAATTTTTATTTTCACCTATTAGGGAACCCATTAGGTGTTTTAAGACCTACATGGAATGAGGTCCTAAAACCTAAAGATGTTGGCTAGGTTAGCTTAAGGATGAAATAAACTAAGTGCCAATGGGAAAAAAGGATAGTCTCAAATTCATGTAAAATACAAACCCACTATCAATACTTAGAGACAATGATCATTTACCAAAGATGGAGAGAGGAACCATCACTAGCGGAGTCGCCAAAAAAATTATGGTGAAAATATTCTCGCCTTCATCTATCCCTTTAAAGAGGATAAATAAAAATAGAAATATAAGCCTTTTAGTTGGGACACCACGTAGATTCATAGATGTTCATATTAGGGTGATCGGGTATGACATTGAGGAGAGGTGTACTATCTTGAAAGATAGAAGTCACCACCCTACAATGGACCTAATAACCTAAATAAGGACTCCTAAGGACTATAGGTCTTCGTATGTACCAGAGATTTTTTCCCTGCTTTACATAAAAAGGTAAAGCAAGATTTATTTTAAACTGGGTTTGTTAAGTTCCCTACAGGAGCAAGCCTCCATGGTTAATTTTATCCTAAGGAAGAAGATTTCTTAGGAATACTCTCGGTTAAGGTAAATGATCATTGTATCCAAAGATTTCAATATGTAGAACTATCAATCGATTAGTTTATTTTTGGCAAATCAAGTGGGATCAATCAAGAGGAGGGAGTTCTTATCGAAGCCAAATGGAGGCGAGTAGGGGTGTTTAGGATACTATGAAGCTTAGTAAACATCCCAAACTATCCTATGGTTGGGCTTTACATTTTTGAAATTGAATTACATATTTGAGTTAAATTTTTATTAGAAGTTTAGGGCATATAATTCTATAATACAAGGTTATGGAAATGCCTAATAGGTGAGAATTTATGCTTATGGCCCATAGAAGAGAGAAGCAACCTCAGAACCTAAATCTAGGGAGCTTTGGCGAGGGCCAAAAGCATGACATAAATCTAAGGCAAAAAATGGGTATTCAGTTTGCCTCCATAAGAGGGGACAAATCACCTAACTGCTTGGACTTACAACTGCCTAGGGGAGGCCACGAACTAACTCCTCCTATGATTTTAAATTTATGTAGGAAAGTCATATGCTTTATGCAAGATTGCTGGGCTGGTATTTGTTTAGAAAGAGGCTAAGTCCTTAAACTCACTCCCTAAAGAGACTAGATAATGTAAGGGCATGCTTCAAATGACCTAAATCTAATACAAATTATATTACATGTTATTTTTATTTTTGAACAATCATTTGACTCATGCTTATAAGATTCATATGCCTAATGCATGAGAAGTAAGGTTATTGGCCAAAACCAGCAAGAAAGGAGGAGGTGTGTTTTCATCATGGCTCTCAAAGGTCACGCCAAATTTCTCTAGCAAAGGTGGAAGCCCTCCATTCAAGAGTGAATAATATATTTTTTTATACATGACGTTAAAAAAGAAATGTTCATCCAGCTAAGGGGTTGCTAATTCTTTTATCTTGATTTTAACTTAAGCTTTAAATGAGGTTATGAGTTCTTTATTTTAATTTTGAATTATTTAATTTGGTAGAAGATTTATTTTTCTCTAAGAGCCTAATTGTCATCCAGGCCATACATTAAAGCAAGGAAGAAACTATGAAAACATGTCATCTTAATGCACAAGCTAAAAAAAATAGCACACATTTTATAAAGCTTACGTAAAAGAATAAAAGACCATTTGTGGTCGGGCACCACCACAAAAACTCGAAAACAAATTTGGTAGTCGAGCTCTACCCTTATACAACCTGGATTATAAATGAATTAAGTACAAATAAGCAAGGAATTCATTGTTATGGGGGTCTTCAAGCTCCATTTATTTATTCTTCTTTTCTTCTTTCTTCTTCTTTTCTTCTTTCTTCTTTGGTTACTTCTTTTGGATGGTTAGAAGGTGGATGCTTTAAAGGCTTCATATGGTACATAAGGCATGGTCTTATAACTAATGCTTATCCTAATCCCCATAACAATCATTCCAAAATTCTAATTGCAAAAATACATGAAAAGAAAAAGTAAATTTAACTAACACATACAAAATAGAGATTAGCTAAATAAACCATACAAATCCCAATCATGTATATACAAAAATTGGACTTAACACCCCTCACATGGATAACCAAGTCCACCTGGCCAATTTTGGATTATGCTTAGGGGTATAAGCAAGCATGAAAAGAAGAGTTTTTTTTATTAAAGCACCCCTTAAGCACAATCGCCTACAAAAGACAATGATTAGACTAAATTATCCTACCATTCATTCTACGCACATATACCATAACATCCAGACTAAAATATCACATCACAAAATAAAAAAAAATATCAAACCATGCACTTAAGAAAATTTGAATGGTTTATGTTGCATGATTTTCTTTAAGTAGAAAAGAGATTTTCTTATCCAATTTTCACATGCACACATGTATTTATGAAAGACATAAGTGAGTATGACGCCATTGTTAACCAGCGGTGTAAGGGATAAGACCTACTTAGGGTTACTTAAAGCCTCGCAATCCCAAGGTTGTTCAGACTAATATACCACTTTCCTTAAATACAAGCATGTGTACAAAAGAAATAAATGGAAAAGAAAGATGTAAAAAGTTTGTGTTGGTTGATTTATTTTGTTTATGAGAATGCAGAATTCTTTTAAGCAATGGTATAAGATAATAAAGAAAGGAACTATGCATCTTCATATTTTATATCATAGTTTATAAGTATTTTAGTTTTATATTATTTTATATATTTTTAATATAGTTTTGAATTTAATTGTGATAATAACCACTCATATTTTTTTACTTTAGCCAAAACATGCAATTTGACACAAAGATAACATTTCATTTTGAATTTGATTTTTGAAAAGCATGAATGTATTATTTTCATATGAAATACACATTTAGCATGCTAGAAAAGAAATAAAGTGATGTAAGCATGTAATTTCATTCATTCTAATTAATTCTTAAAGACAATCTTATGAGGTAAGATCATTTAAAGAGAATCAAAAGTTGTTTAAAGAGACTTTCATTTTGCTTTAAGTTTGATTTGAATTAGAAAGGTGTGAGAAGGTTTGCTGGTCCTTACCCATTCTCACATGTGTGTATTATTTTAGTTTAATTTTTAGGTGATTAGATTAATTTTATGCTTTGGTTAGGTTAAGGTGTAGATTAAGTTCATTAATTATCCCTTACCTATACTACTTTAACATATTTAGTCAAATAATTATAAGCTAATGTATGACATAAAACCATAAGGAATTTAAATTAGTAATGCATCCTAGAAAAGAAAGGTACCTAATGCAATTGGCTCACAATTAATGATTAATTAAGCTAAATGATTTAATCTAAGTACTTTCATAACCTTCCCCACACATATGGTATGATTTCCTTAAGACCCCAATCTACCCATTCTAATTAATTTGATAAGATTTGAATTACAAATTAACCCTTAATTAGATTTGGATTAAAGAAGAAAGGGGGTTTAGGGAATAGCTTAAGGAAAATATCCTCCAATCATTCCATAAATCTCATAATCACTTAAAAAAGGTTTAATTATCTTAATCAAGAAATTAAACCAATATTCACATGCTTAATTAACCTTAATTACATTAATAGAGTGATTAAGGGTTCATTAATTAATTTCTCTGATTAGCTCATTAATAAATTCCAAGAAAATTAGGGGAGGCAGAAGTCATCCCACTAAACATGCTTTAGAAGTTTGGAATTAATTAATAAATTTATTAAGGAGTAATTAGGGTTATTAAATTTTTAAATAAACCCTAATTAAGGAAAATCTACTGTTCAAATTCCATTAGAAATAATTATATTAGATTCACCTCTGAATTATCTTCAAAATAAACTTGTGTTTGTATTTTTTGGAGTTTTCTACAATTAGTTGTGAATTTAGAAAGTTTCAATATATTTAAGTGATTTTATAAATTTTGCTAATTTATTTTATTAAAATAAATCATTTGACACTCAAAATTCAATATCTTTTAATCTAAAGGCCAATTTGACTTGAAATGTTTATGGTACGTGTATTTTAACATTAATTTTAATCTCTGAAAATTTCAACTTAATATGACATGTAATTTTGGTATAATTAAACAAATTTAATTTTATTAAAACTCAAATTAAGTACAAAATACTCGGGGAAATTTGAGAATTTTGGGTTTATTAGATTCCTCTCAAAAAGACGAATCCAACGAGTCATTGTTTGCAATTTTTGTTCAAGTATTTTATTTTCTATGAATTTTTGAAGTTTTAAGTGATTTTAATTAAATTTTTTAAATTGGAAAATTCGTGCGGCACTGACGTGGCAACACGGCACCACGTGGCGCAGTGCGATTGGACGCGTGGTGCTGCATGAGCCAGATGGGTGAGAAGACTAGTCAATGTATAGAAAGTGACTTCACTCAAGAGCCTCGACGAGATAGTCAGATCACTCAATTTAGGCCGTGATCGATGATCGGTGCAATTTGGGCATTGATCACACAAGCTGAATGGGACGTCAATTGCATGAGGTGATGAAAGTGCTATAGTTTTTGAAGGTTACCTCACTAGGGATGATTTACGGCGATGGTGGTGACTCGAGCGCGCTGTTGAGTGAGGGAAGAAGCCTTGGACTGAGCTTAGATCCTCGCCTTCACATCAAAATGAAGTTTCCTTTGGTGGTCACCATTTCCTCATCGAATTCCACTTAGTTTTAAAGTATTTCTCTCCAAAATGAAGTGGGGGTGATTGCCAATGGCTTTGGGAGCTCTAGGAGGAGAAGAATGAGAGGATTGGGGGTTTCCTTCAGCCACTAAAGCCTTAGAATGAAAAGTGAACCAAAATGAACTAAAATCCACTTTTTGTTTAAAATTTTGGCTCCAAACTCATGTCATTTCACTTGGGGTGGTTGGGAATGGAAGAGAGTCATCCTAGGTGGCTCCCTATGGTTGGTTAAGGCATGGAAATTGGCTATCATGAAGGAAAAGTGGGAGTCTTAGCCAAGGGGAGTTGAGTGTCCTTCATGCCAAGTGTTCCAATGAGAGATGTCAGGTGATTTCACCTCCCCATGTATCATGGCTGCCCCAACCACTCCTTGGGTCAGAAAATTAGTGTCCTTCGTGCCTATGTGGACCAATGGATGAGTGCCAAGTGGCCAAGGAAGAGAAAAATGATCAATTGAGAAAGTGTCTTTTCTCATGGGATTCCCTTGACCTAAGGGCAAAGTGGTCATTTGATATTGAGTTTGATTTGAGAAGATTTGAAATGGGTTAAAAGTAAGTTGGACTAAATTTCATGTCATTTGAAGTTCATTTAGTTTAATTTGGGTTAATTTGACCCATTTGGGTCAAATCGGGTCAAAATGAGTTAGATTGACCAATTGGTCAAATTGGGTCAAGTTCAAATGACTATTTGGAGTATATTGGTTCAATTGGTTTAATTTAGATTTTGGCCAATTTGATCCTTTAGGTCAATTTGGGCTAAGTTGACCTACTTGACCCAATTGATCAAATTGGCTTGAATCATAGCTTGGTTTAGGTTTGGTTGATCTTTTGAAATGGATTGGTATCTTTGTTTCCAATCAATTTGATTTATATTTGATTTTGGCTTGATTTGATCTTTTAGGTCAAGTTAAGTTCATGATCAATTGGGCTAGGTTGGGTCTAGTTGGCCAATTGGTCAAATTGGATTTAATTGAGACTTTGGTCAAGTTCAATAATCAATTCAGAGTGAACTTGAGCCATTGGTTGCAACCAATTTGGGTTTATGTTATAATTTGTCTAGTTTCAATTCCTGTGGGCTAAAGGGTTGACTTGGTCGCTGAGATAGGTTGACTTGGCTTGACCCAATTCATGACAATTGATTAACCTAAGATGATCAACAAACATGAAATGAAGTTTGGATTGGCTTAATTCACTTTGATTTGAATTAAATTGGATTTGATTCGAGCTAAGTCCATAAGATAGAATCAAAGGGTTTAGGAAATATTTTCTTGAAATTTAAATTTAAGTTTTGGATTTAGTTTGATTGATTTGAATTTATATTTCATTTATATTTGTGAATATAAATGAGAATATAAATGAGTTATGAGAAAATCTCTTGAATTTGAATTGATTTGAATTTGATTTGAGCTAAGTCCATAAGATAGAAATCAAAGTGACTTAAGAAAGATTTTGGAATTTGGAATTCAATCATGGGTTTCAATAATTTGGAATTGATTCATGATTTAAGAAAATTCATTGAATTAATTCAAGGTTTGATATGAGATTGATGTTTGACTTGAAAGAAGGAAGTGAGAATTTGGTTCAAGTTATAGGGTAGGAAAATTTTCCTAACACCCTTAAGGCATGACTTATTCCTATGGCTAACTCTTCTAAGTCTCTAAGGCTAGGTTGAGTGTCCACCTAATCACTAGATATGTCTTAAGACTAAGGATCTTTTAAAGTCTAAGAGGAGTCCTATGTCTAAGATGGAGGGGTTGAGAGCTCATCCTAAAAATAAGATCAACAAGGATCTGAAATAATAAACTAAGTGATTAAGCAGACATATATACCTGATGATGGTCGCGTTGATTGACTCAACTAGAGGGGATATTATCATCAAAAGATACTTGAGCTCTGAACTAATTCATCATAAAACTAAATTTTAACTAAGTAAACATTTGAACTAAATGAAATTTATCATTTAAATACTTAAAGCAAACAATTCATCCACCCATCCACCATCATTTGTTGGGGATGACAGATTAAGAAAACTCGAGCTCACAAAAGAGAAGGTCAAGTCAAATAAATCACTATATTCAAACACAAATAATCTCATGCCAATAAGGGTGTGGCCCGTATTCTCTGTCCGTGTGGTTTGGCTAATAGACTTCACATATGATATAGTTATAGCCAGAGTCCTCTGATCGGGTGGTTCCTGCCAAATGACACTTTTATTACCCAATACTTTATGTTCCTCTGAGAGTTATGAATCTGGGTATATTTGATGAGACATAAAGCCCATTAGTTAAGGTGGACTTAAACTTGTCTCCTTAGACAAACACCATCCTAAGTCTATAAGGATTACTTGAACAACGTAACTTATGGTTGATGACAAGGATCCTTAGTCGACCTCAGACTAACTAGGGACAGTGATGAGGGGGATCAAGATCGGGCACATCATCATTCCACCAACCATCCGCTTTAAGTTAAAAATGATGAATTTCATAAATTTACAATTTTATACTCCACATGATGCTACTATATGATGAACATTTAATGACCTAATGACTAGCCTTACTCGAAAGTTCCTTCTCAGCATTGAGAGGGGTAATTAACTATAGGTGCTATGTCAAAAAACGGAACAAGATCATATCACAAAATGAGGCAAAATTTTGGGTAGTTTATAAATCTCATCTCCCTCGATCACGACAAATAATTCAAACTCTCTTAATCGAAAGATGAGAATTGAGCCCACAATATTAGCTAAAGATAATTGTTGATAAATATTAGCACACTCATATTTGACAAGTAAATCAAATATTAATCATAAATCTATGGATGACTATTTTGAAATAGTTGGTTTAGAGAGAAATTATGCATTAATCTTGATAGAAGTCAATACTTATATGTTATTTTAGCTTGCTTACAAATTATGATAAAAAGATTTACATCCTAAGAGCCTAATAATATCAAACCAAACTAATCATGTTATAACATAAAAAAAGCCTTAAAACATTTAATATAGTAAGACAACACAATATGAAAAAGTAAATAATTTACATAAATATGAAAGTATAATTCCTAAAGATAGCTGAATTTGCAATACATCCTAGGAAGGAAATAAATAAAAATAAAAGTATAATTAGGCTATGCTTACTACATTGAAAGTGTAGATCTATGCAAAATATACATGACTTATAGAGATTTTATAATAGACTCTATACTTTTATTATTTGGGCCTCTACAATCTGTTCAGCCCACATATTCATAATATTTATATAGATTAAAAATACATGAAAAAAAAGAAAACAAAAGTACAAATAGTATAGTTGTATATTCTAAAGTTGTTGTATTAAACTTGCCACAATGTCCTATTAAGCAAGAAAGTAACACTAGCATCTTTTAGGGCACAACATAATATGCATCTATAAAAATTATCTATTTTTTATTGCATATAATTACAACCAAACTATTTTTTATATTGATGAAACTTAGGGCTGGGGAACATTAGTAAGGTGGAGTCATCCATGAAACACACTACGTTTTGGATGAATTCACTTTAGTTTTTAAAAAATAGGCATTTACATACATAGCACTCATCTCTAATATATTTATATATCTAACACGTAAATCATTATATTTATAAAATAGCATATTATATAAAAAAAATAGCACTATCATTATCTTTTAAAGTGAAATGCATCTTTTTTATGAGTAAGAAAGGTGTTATATTTATCAAATTTTAGGTATTGGATATGTAAATGCATAACAATTTCTTCATAAGAATTCATCTATAAAAATCAAAACACTTCCATCTTCTAAGCCCTTTGGTAGAAGCACATCAAAATTATTATTATAGAAACATTTAAGTTTGAATAACAAAAGTCAAAAATTATGTCTACTAAGTAACTCTTACAAATATTCCCTCTCGAAAATCAGATAACAGATAACGTGTCTTACAAAAAATTCATAAATATGATTCGTCTTATGAAAATCCAAAATGTTAAATTCATTTAAATAAGATTTTGGGGGATTTACATAGGTTCCACATAATTCTTTTGTATTTACATATCTAACACCTAAACTTGAATTTTTACATATATAACACCCTAATCTTCAATATCACATCAAAAGACCAATTTATTTTTTTTAAAAGAAATGCACCTTTTAAGCATAGAAAAGTGTTAGATATGTAAATATCTAACCTTAGGTGTTAGATATGTAAATATATAAGAATTGTGTGGTATGTATGTAAATATCCTGATTTTAAGCTCATTAGACATAATTATATATACATTATAGTATGCATATTCATTGTCCACAATAATTTCGGATGTTTGATCTACTTCATTATATATAATATATGAAAGTTTTTGGGAACAAGTATTATAATAAATAATATTAGTGGATATATTTTTAAGATTAAATTTAACAATTCATTTATTTATACAGTATATATTTCTTTGTTGATTAAATGCCAATCTATTTTGAGATAATTTTCAAGTGTTCGCTTGCCTCTTAAGCTTGTATCTTAGAAGAAAGAATTGAATTTAGTTAGTAACTGAGTTTTGATGTACTAATCTGATCAAGGCAATTAGAGTATTCTCAAAAGCAAGAATAATTATATGAGAATATTTTGCATAAATTTTGATGATATTATATTTTAAAAAATGATTAATTTAGTGCAATGCATGGATAAGTAATCAACTTTTATATTGAACTCTTGAGTCAACTCATACCAAACTTTGAAATCAAAGAATATCCTAATCCAAATTTTTAGATTCATAATTAAAATTTATTGATGAAGGATTTTAAATTAAATATTTGATACCAAACTTTGAGTTAGATATCATAATCCAAATGTTTAGATTCATAATTGAGATTTAGCGATGATGGATTTTAAATTAAATCTTTGATTTGCTTTAAGATGAGTGTTATTGGATCCAAATCTATTTATAGAGTGAGAATATGACATTGGCCTAGTGTCAAGTAGGAGCGGACAAAGAGGGAAAATAGACAGGTGAAAAAGTAAAATGACATGTAAAGTGTAGATTTGAGTCCTTTATGAAGTCAAGTTGATCTCATATTTATAGAATCAGAGGGTTATATATATGACTATAGAAAACTTAAAATAAATAATAAGATTTATAGAGTCTAGGAACTAATGATATGAAGACATGTGCATGCGGTGTAGCTGTGGAACAACCACTGAATGATGTGGCCTTCCAATCCAGAACTACTTGCCCAAGCACAGGATTGGGTCTGTGTTTCCCTAGCAAGTTGGTTATATCATGGTGTACATGTAGCTCTATCTCATTGGGCGAGTCTGAGTCATTAGGGTGATCATAGAGTCAAGTGATGAGCTCCATGTTTTGGAACCATAGAGCTATCTGTCATCACTTGTTGAGTTTGTAGGTGGCCACTTAGTTCTTTGTTTAATTCAGTAACAAGTTCTTGACTGACACCTTCATGGGATGAATAGGAAGTCCATGGCTCGTCCTATGAAGGGGCATACCCAAGTCATACAAGTGCAATACCTAAATAATCAATTAATTTTTATATTAAACTCATCTCAATATATATATATATATAATCATATTTGTAAGCTTGCATTATAATTTGGATTTAATTTTAAATAAACTAAATTAAATGCAAATCTAGCACAGAATTAGCTAGCTCATAGATTTTGATTAATTCTTAATCCAAAAATAGTAATAATAATAATAATCACTTTTTTTTCTTCACACCAAGTCATAATTCTTAAATAAGGTTTTATGCAACACCAATAGCTTGAGACAAGAAATATTGAATTGGCAATAGCATATGAACAGAAATCATGTCTAGGGTTGAATGAAGACAATAACAAGAAAAGGAAGTTGATCTTATCTCTTAACAGCATGACAATTAAATAATATTATATAAAGAATTAGATTCTTATTCAATTCTGGTTAAGATACAATTTTAAAAATATATATAAGAATTATTTGGAGATTAATTAAATGCGAAGAAAATAAAAAAAATTTAGATTGTACACATCTTAGAGCAAATTCATGATTTTTCCCAATTTTAAGCTTGGGCTTAAAATAAAAAAGTAATAAATATAATAAGCTTCATTATTTTTGAAAATATTATTTTTAATTTCAAACAACCAAATGAGCCCTTTTATATTCTAAAATATTAAACCTGCACATATGTGTAGTTCGCCTAATAATGCCGAAGCAGGTTTGCCAAAAATGTTTTAAGGGGTTATTTGATCATATGTTACTGAAGTATAAATATTTTTAAAATGTTAAGTAATTGAAATTTATAAATAATTGAATTATTTGATTGTATTAGAATTAAATACATTGAAATATTTTTTTGGTGGCATTTAGTTATATAGCATACTAATCTTATATATTTGCATGCCTAACACCTACACTTTTATATTTACTTAAAATGACACTCAATTTTTATTATTACATTAAAAATAGTACTATCATTATTTTTTTTGAGTGAAATGCACTTTTTTAGACATAGGAAAAATGCTATTTTTGTAAATATGAAACTTTAGGTGTTAAATTATGTAAATATATAAGAATTGTGTGTGTATATTTTTCTATTATTTATTTATTTCTGTATTTGTTTGTTTGTGTGTACGTGTGTTGGGTACAGAGAGGAGGGCTTTGGGCAATTTCCAAACATTGGAATAAATAGAATTATAGGGTATTTAAAATCTTTCAAAATTTGACATTCAATTTCACTTATTTTAAATCGAACATCACAAAAACTAAAATGTAGAGAAAAAATATAAGACAATCTTGATGTTTCTGACCAAATAAATCCTAAAATGAGTCATTTTTCATGCTTGTGAAATAGTAGCTCAACAAAGCAATTGAAGTATATAAATAAAACACCCTAAACCAACATGAAAATAGTAGCTTAGTATCTACTTCACCCTAACCATAGAAACTAAAATTGTGCTAAAAGAGAAATTAAATTTAAAATAGAAATAAAAACTTTAACCTTAGAAATTTATGAACAATAATTATTAATGATAGATTAGAAAATAAATTCACATTCAGCCACATTGTCTAGTGCTAACTTTAAGATTCAATTAACGTGTTCGACAAAAAGAGAGATAAAGAGTATCAATGAGAGAGAAAACTTGCTAATCTTATGTTGCTATATATTACTCATGTCAAGCTCAACATACAACACATTAACATATTTTTGTACTATGAGTGAAGGAGTGAAGCATTACTCGAATAAAAATATCATCAATTGTTTTTTTTTTAGTAAAAATGATACATATATTGATAGACTAACACCTTTAAAAGTGAGAGGAGTTTTTTTAAATGATAACAATCATTCTCAAATATTTTATTATTTGAAAGTATGTATTATATTTGGTACAATGAGTATGTATGAGGTTACTGATCACATATAGAATTTTAAGCAAGGAGCTTGCGAATATTTAATTTAAAGATAATCATATACATAACTTGAACATATGATCATTGGCCTTAGTAGCTTACCGCATGATCTATTTATTCATTCGAGGAGAACCTTTCTCAAGGTGCCAACATAATCATCATGCTTTATTAGTATTAAGAAATATAAAAATCAACTTGCAATTGCCAAATTCCTAAAGAAAATATCAAATTGATATGAATATTGGAATAATAATAACGTCCAATACCAAAATCCATAATGTAGATACATTTGACAATGTATATTTAGAATTATTTTGGGAATTAAAGTAAAATAGCATTCTTGAGTAAAAGATTTTTTTTTTCATTTGTATAAATTTTCTAAATGAGATGTGTGCAAACATGTGCTCATCTAATTTTGTTGATTATCTCAATAATTTGAATAGAATTTAGCAAATCATTGATCATAAAAAAACTTGATATTTAAGATAGTCAAAGTCATCTAAGGCCTTGAGTCTCCCAAGAATTAAGGTGCTATTTAGTTGGAGAAAAGAATGCGATGTAAAAGAATATAGTGTAAAAGGAATGCGGTGAAAAGGATTACTTCTGATTGTTTGGTTGAGAGTTTTATAAATTCATGAGTTTATTCTTTTTTGTTTGGTAAAAAAAATGTGATGTAGAGTATTTTGAAGATTTTGACACCGGTAGCAGTGGTATGATTCGATTCATGGCAGAGGGCTGGCGTGACGGTGGCGGCGCTCGCAACCATCATCGTGACTGCGGTGGGCAGGCATGTAGCGAGGCGGTGGAGGCCGGCGGTAGAGGGTGGCGGCCATACTACATTATAATGTATTTGGGTGAATTCTAAATACACCAAAATATAATTAAGGAGTAAATTACAAATGCATTTACTTTACTTTTACTTTACTTTGTATTCCAACCAAACACCAAAATTTTCAAAACCCCTGTATTTACTTTCCTTTACTTTGTATTTTAACCAACAGCCCCTAAAACTCATTCGATCTCCTAGAAAATATGCACTACTTAACTCTCCATTTTCAAATTTTGAACTAGCCTAAGAGACTTTCAAAGTCTAATATTTAGACAAGCAACTTGCCCATAAAACTTGTCTATTGATCTAGAGTACTTGCATGCCGAATTATATTATTATATGTATTTATCAATAGTTATTGTTCTCTATCAAAAACTCACTTTATGTTTTATCATAATAGATAACTATCAACAAAAGTTGCTCACTACATAATTAACTATATTGAGTCTCCTTACATAACCATTCTTATATTCTTAATACATAATCTATCTTATGATATTGATCTTTGCTCTCATTTATAAATAAGGGAGTACTAGTAGAGAACAGAGAGGAGGAAAATATCTTAATTTTATAAGCAATGCTATTAAATTGAATCCTATAGGGATTCTCTATTAGGCTCCTCCTTTTCTTGTCTCTTCTTTCTTAGCACGAATTGACTCACCCTTTCTTTATTAGGGGTCAAGTGAATTATTATACATAAATTTATTAAAAAGAGTACTTTTAAACTTTTTTCATTTTTTCACTCTTCCTTAGGTTTGATATAAATTTAAAGTAGGATACTAATTTCACCCTAGGGAAACATTAGATCTATGATCTTTTTAAAGGTATGATAAGCATGGAAGATCTCAAAGATTAATAATTAGGATTTAGAGTTTGTTGAATTGTCCATATAGATTAACTGTCCCAACAACTGCATCTTGTACGATTAACTTAAGAATATAGATGGTCACTTAGCTAGGTTGATACAAGAAATCTCCATGTGAATACTACAAAAATCCTTTAGTGTAATATCTTTAAGGGTGCTACTTAATCACCTCTCATATACATCTTTGCCATGTCACCTATAGAGTTGGACAATTAGCTCCTTCCAATGATGAGATGTATACCCTTGAGAAGTGTACCATAGAACATCATCTCTCTCTCTCTCTCTCTCTCTCTCTCTCTCTCTCTCTCTATCATAATAAGCATGCAGCATAATCAATTAATGCCCCTTCTTAATAAATATTATAAAGTATTAACTCTTTTGAATTTTAAGATGCCCATCTTGGATTCTTGTAGATCCAAGTAGACATGACTTGGTTATTTTTAGTTGGATAATTTTTTTTATTTTTATTAATGATGTGATGAAGCTTTGTTTGTTCTACACCACCTTTAAGGATGATCCGTTGTTGTGATTTTTTACATCTTTGAATGGGGAGTATCATCATCATTGTTGAATTGAAGTGATTATTCATTAGTTCACTAGTGCACAAAATCTAAGGAAGTTAGATGTTCTTTTGAACATGAGGGAAGAGTTCATTATGTCACTTTGGTTGTTTATGACTCAATTCTAGTGAGTGATATTAGAATTGCAAGATTCTAAGTCTTTTTTTTCTTAGGCGGTCTTTATATAAGGCCTTATTGATGACATTTTTCATTACACACTTTACTTTTAGTAGCTAAAAACTTTGATAGAGCTAATAGAGCTAGATAAATCATACATCAACACATAATATTATAATTGACTAACTTTAACTTTCTTTTACATTACTTTGAGTACATAGAGGAGTTTTGGCAATTGACTGAATATCAAAATAAGAGGTTGTGCAATTTTAATAATAGCTATAGTAAGTCAACATAAGCTATCTTATTTCTTTGACCAACAACATCAACAAAACTTTCATGCTTTCCTTGATAGATGAGCTATGGAGGTCACGTGAAATAAGAAAGGTAGTCCCGTTTGTTATAATACATTACTTATAGTCCTCTCTGAGTGTTATTGATCAAGATTATGGACATCATTATTGATAAAGAGAATTTTTGACAACTACCATTAGTTTATATATCAAGGAATGCATTAGATCCATCCAAGTATTGCACTTTTCATAAATACTATAGATGATCATAAAGGATTATTGCCACCTTTGAGTTTTGGTTGAGGAGTTCATCTACACTAGGAAGCTAAAAGTGTTTATCATTATGATATATTATGATATCCCTATAAGTAAAATACAATGAGCATGTTCTATTGTTGTCCATCCACATCACATTAGTCGGCATATTAGCTATATATGCCCAGAGGAGTTGGGGTTGAGGCATAAAAGGAAAACATATCTCATATGACAAAAATTATGAGGTCTTTGCCACTTCAACTTGAAACTCATATTTTGCAAAGTTTCCAATCACCTTCATAGATGTTGATATGTGCTAACTTGATTCATAGGCGAGAGGCAAAGCAACATGCTTTTATGCAATAAGCTTGATTGTGGTATGTGGGGGCATCAATCTGTATTACACACCCATTATGGGTCTACGTATAAGATGACATTCTTATATTTCAATTGTTAGAGATGCTTATTTCTCTTTTGTTATAAACTCAGATAACTTATTTTACAATTTACTGCTCATCATCTTACTTAGATAAATGAGTACTTAGCACAAATTGAAATCCAAGCAATCACACAAGCAGTGCAAAACAATCATATAAAATTTATAATTATACAAGAAATTTATACAATAGCTAAGTTCAAAAGATTTGACTAAGCAAAATCCAATTAAAACATTAAAAAAAAAAAAAAAAAACTCCTCTTTCGTTGCTCCTTCCACTACTTTCATTCATATCCCTCACTGATTTTCATTTGTTTGTTAATTAATCAGGAACTCAGTTATGACTTTATTTTCAATCAAATTATAGTATTTTAAGTGTGCAATGAAATTCTTGAAGAGAGCTTTTGAATGACCTTCACGCAACCATGAGTGCAGATTTAACTTGCAGCATGATAAATGAAAATTTCTGAACTCGTGAGTTCTTAGAGAGTATGTCTCTCTTGCCTATGGCCTTTTTTTTTTTGGTTTTTTGCTCGTGTCTTTTCTTCTAAATAGCTAAGTTTTAATCATAGATTTCTTCTGGGCTTACACTTGGTGATCATTTTTCTGATTAATGGAATTGAGGAAATACTCAGTCAATTTTATAAAAAACTATTTTAATGCCAAGACAGATTAAATGAGTGTCAAAATGGAGAAAATACGGAGTCCTGATATATCAGAATTCTAATAAAAATGAGACACATAATATTAGTTAATTTTTTATATTAATTTTAATATAAATTAAAAAAGTTGAGCAGATGTGATATTTTTCGTCAAAATGAGAGTTTGACTTCATGGTTGATACCCTCGAGTCTCGGTCAATAGAAGAGCGGGTATTACTCGGTTAAAAAAGCTACCCGAATACTATATAAAACAAGGAAGTGTTTTCTCCGACAAACAGTTATGGATCAGAAGAAGAGAGTCTGTATCGTCGGCGCCGGCGTTAGCGGATTGGCAATGTGGAAATACTTGTTGGCGAGAGGATTCCGGCCGGTAGTTTTTGAGGCTGATGGGACCATCGGCGGTGTGTGGAAGTCCACGCCGTCGTCGATGCGACTACAAGGTGCGTGGTGGAGTTACCAATTCTCAGACTTCCCCTGGCCGGAGACGGTGACGGAGGCGAGTCCTCGTGGTAAATAGGTGATGGAACATTTAGAATCCTAAGCTCAACGATTTGATCTCATAAGACACGTGAGGTTTGGAGAGAAGGCGGAGGGGATAGAATATGTTGGTGTAGGAGAAGAGGAGATGGAGGCTTGGGGTCTGTGGGGTGGCACCGGCGACGCATTTGGTGATGGGCGTCGAGGGGTGTGGCATGTCACAGTGCAGCGTGTGGAAGATGGAGCTGTGGAGGTAACTAATATTACTGTATAAACACAAAATTTTCTTTTTTAGATAGTAGCATATTTAAAACCAGTTCAATAAGGATACGAATAACAATAATGAGATTTTACTATTAAATGAGTGAATAATAAATTTAATATTTTATTATTTTTTGAGATACAAGCAGAGGAATTAGAATGATTTAGTCATTTTTTATAACTCATTTTATAATATCAAGTAAACTTTTTATATTTATTTTCAATTTTAAAATTATTTATATTGTTTAAAAATAATTATAATAAAGATACTGAGATACTGAGTAAATAGTTTGACGTATGGATTAAAGTGCTTAATTATTATAAGTTTTTTAAAGTGCTTAATTATGATTTGAATTTAGTGAGAATATTAATACATTTACACAATATTTTGAAACTCACAATTCAACTAGGCTTGAATGGTTAATTTGGTAGCACTCAAGTTGAATAGGTTCATTTTGTTGTACTTGGCCCAAATCAATTTAGTTGTAACCCTATCTTTGATGAACACATAATGTAGGTACATGTGATGGATTTGGTGATCCTTTATATTAGACGAGTCAGCGGACATCTAAATATTCCAACATTTCCCAAAAATAAGGGCCCAGAGGTCTTTGATGGTGAGGTGATCCATTCCATGGATTACTCCAACATGAATATTACAGTTGCTACTGATTTGGTCAGAGAAACGAGAGTCAGCATTGTTGGTTTCCTTAGAATAGCACATGAAATAGCCGATGAATGTGCTAATATTAATGGTAAATTTTTAATCATTTTTTTTGAATTTCTTAAGATTGATGATATTCCTAGTTTAATATATCTATATACAAATTATACAAAAAGAGATAAATGATTAACTTGATTTTGTAACTAATAAAAAAAACCCAAAAAGTCCCAAATTAAGAAGAAAAAAAAACCTAAGGGGTGGGGTGTATCTTAGGATAGAGTCAACAATATATGCTCACTTGGGGACCTAAATATGTTCAACATTAGCCAATAGAATGACACTCCAGCTAATTACATTTCTAAAAGATAGTCATTTACGAAAATATGGGTGTTAATAAATGACCTCACTCGACACACCAACTTGAACTGACTCAAAAATATAGATTAGAATTAAATCATTTGTCATTCAAGTTAGACTTGCATTATGTTTGGGCTGATTAGAATAATCCAAAATTGAGCTAATTGTTATTCAGGTTTAGTTTAGGCAAGTTTGAATAAGTTTAATAGGGCTAATGAGTCAGATTCAGGTTAATTGGGTTATCTTGATCTAAAGAATTAAATGTTTATATAATAAGTGGCTTTCATGGGTTGGGTTTGGGATGAGTTGTGTTCTTGTCAAATATTTTTTTATCAATATAATAAATAGGTCTAATTTAAGTCAAGCACATTCACATTAGGCTAACTTTGAATTAGATCCGAAATTCTTTAGTCAACTTATTAATACTAGAGTGCAGAGGTCTAACTTGGCAAGACACCAACATCATTGTTCAACCATTGGATTTAAGAAAAACAATAAGTAAACCATTAGTCACAATAAATATAATAAATTAGGTATATGAATTTGAGCCAAAAATTTTCCACTAATATAGTAATACCAAGAGATTATAGTTGCATTAAAGAAAGTCTAAATTTCTCCTTTGCATTAAAATAAAAAGAACTTTTTCAAAAGTTGCACTGAATGAGACCAAAACAATAATAACATGCCTTTATCCCATTACATCTGGTTGGCTATATCAATCTTTTTCTCCATTGTGTTCTATTCAATTTCTTATTAAAGTTGCTAAAAGGATAACATAATAGAATAAAAAAAGACTAAGTGTGTCAACATATATATTGTTCTATAAGAAATTAAAAGCAAGTCATACTTTAAATTGATAATTAGTACCAAAAAATAAGAGAGGGAATAAATACTAACTAGCAAGATAAGAATGAAAGTAAGAGGAGTAAGCCTAAAACTACAATGGAATAAAATTGAATAAAGTACATAAGAAAGTAAAACCATTTTTAACCATATAACATTTATATGCATCATAAAATTTAGAGGGCTAATTATCATTCCATTCTAAATTTTTAAGATTTGGGCATTTTTATTTTTAATCCTAAGTAACATATTCCCAAGTTAATTTTAACTCTTAGGATCTGCTTATTGAGATGAATTGTTAAAAGAGGATATTAATTGGTTAAGGAAAACCAAAATAAGAAAAAAAAAAAAAAGGAGAGACTAACTTCTTATTGAAGTCACAAAGAATTAAGTTAGTGGTGCCCTTTAGATAAACTTGTTAAGATGAATTCTTGAGTAATAAACATGCCAACCCTAAAGGTAGTTCAATGAGCTCATAGAGAAGAGTGAGTTCTTAAGATGAACTCATAAGGTGAGTCCCTAAGATGGTGGGTGTTGGACTATGGATCAACCAAAGATAAATTTCTAATGAAAGGTTAATTTAGTAACTTAACCTAAATAGAATTTGTTAAGAAGTCTTCTTATGATGTTTAAATTTTCTAGTTTATTTCTTCAAAATGTATGACTTTGATTCAGTGAACTTGGGGATTATGTTCTTATAAAGTCATAATTTTCTATGTAAGAAAATTTCAAATTCTTCTAAAAGAGTAAATCCATGTTTCCATTGAGGTTCCCCATCTTCTTAATTATAAAAAAAGATAAGAAAAGAAATTCCATTTACTACTAAAATACCAATTGAGTGATAATTTTTAGCTTTTATTTCGAAAAAAAATTAATTTCAAATGGGAATGAGAATTCACCCATAGAGTTATTATTGAATGATAAAGAGAAATAACTCAAATTAGTAATTTAAAAACTAAGAAGACCTTTTCAATTGAGAGAATGGCATTGTGTGTTAGAAGACCCTTAGAGTTATTGATGAATGATAGAGAGAAATAACTCAAATTAGTAATTTTAAAACTAAGAATACGTTTTCAATTGAGAGAATCACATTGTGTGTTAGAAGGAGGATGCAACCTTTGTTCTTGGAAGTGCATTAGGATTAGTAAACCTAGCCCACAATAAAGATGCAATAGGAGACAAGCTAGGGCAATGGGCAGCTAAGATGGAAATTGAGAGGTTGGAGCTTTTTGGAATTAGAGATAAACTAAAAAAGAAAAAATAATTTTAGAGATGACTACTGCATAGTGAAGGTTTAGAATAAAGGAGAAGTAAGTGAGCTAGAGAGGGATAATAGATAAGTATAAAGTTTCAATAAAGACTAAAAAAGTTAAGAGCCAAGGGAAAACTAATAAAAGAGGAGAAAGATGGCTTTAGAGAGATATGATTGCTATCAGGGAAATGTGGGAGATAACTCATGAAGCCCTAGTACTTGGACACATAGAAAGCATAGATTATCATTAAATATATTTACTTTGACTAATATACTAATTAATAATACATCAACCTAACCAAAACATTTCTTTAGTTCATCAAAAAAATATTATTAATTTATTTAATTCTTCATTTCACTTGTACCCAACAACATTTAGAACAAAAAATGGACAAAAAATCAATGGGGAGTAGGGGCTCGTGAAAAAGGACTAGGCTTAAAGAAGATGTTTAGAAAAAACATAGAAAACCTTTTAAAACCTTTATTTAATAAATAAATAAATTTTGTTTTGAAGGCATGAAATGTGTATTAAATACAAATTCGTTATAATTTAACAAAAAAGAACATAGTTATAATAATAAACCATCAAATATTATAAAAAACATAAATCCATATATGTTCTTAAACACTTACCATGAAAAGAGTGGAGCCTACTACCACCATAATAATCTTAGGTCCAATCATTTATAGCTACATGCGAAATACAGAATTAGAGCAATTAAACACCTTAAATGCTTTAAATTTGAACTAAAATATAAGTTAATTTTGAGTCTAAATGGATTTAGATTAGATAAAATCAAAAAGGTTAAAAGGTTAACATGCTAATCCCATGTTCAATTCATGATAAAAATTTAGTTGAATATTTTGATTATCTTAGTTTAATTAATCCTCTGTGAAGGGTATTAATCTTAAATATGTACATCACATGGCCAATTGGACTTAGGCGAACAGATAATTTATTTTGATGATCCTTGGACAATATTTAAGATATTTAAGAGAGATTATATATCTAATTGGTCTTATCAATTTAATGATTATATTTGCCTAATTCGTCTAATTTGGGCCAATTATCTTGACTTATATTCAATTGACCTAAATGATCTAATGATATAATAATAATTAAATTAAGATAAATTTAGCATTTGAACTCATTTAATGACCAATTTGGGTGATCAATTTGAAGTTCATATGGCCTAACCTTAATATGGGCTCAAGGTTGACCCATATTGGGCTAAATTTGATGTTTGTAGTCTTGACGTTGGCTAGGCTTTATCAAGGGGTTCTAGAGTGGGGTTGTTCCTTGAGAGTGAGTCTAAATTGGCTATGGATATGAGGGTACCTTTGACTTAATTATGAGTCAAATTCTCCAAATTAATTTTGAGGATGTTCATGCCAAATTTTAGAGTCTCATGATTAATTATATAAATAATTGAATTAATGGGATGGCTTGATTGCTTAGACCTCACATTTACATCCATTAAGAAATAGTTGAACTCAAGAAGTGAAGGTGGTCTACCATAGGGCTAGTTAGAGTAAAACCAAGATGTAAGAAAGATTTATAAATGAACCTCCTATAAGGATACCTCCCAAGGATTTACTAAGGCTAGTCGAATTGGTTAGGTCACGTTGGGACTTTTGGTGTTTGAGGAGGACATGAGGATATAATTTATTATTATTCTTGATGTCAATAATTTATTTAAAATTAAAAATTTAGCTCTTAGGCCTCTCAAAATCAAGTTGGTACCTAATCAAGAGCATAGATATCTAGTTGGCATTTATGCACTTGAGTTATAAGAAATTAAAATGAAATTTTGTAAAAAATGTATTTGACTTTCCACTTACAAAATCTCTAGGTTGGGAGGTTGGAAGCTTGGGCACTAAGGTGGGGTGCCTAGACACTAGAGTTCGGTGCTTATACTGCATGCCCTCAATTTGTGCTTAATGGACCAAATGCTGCTCAAATTACTCAAATCACTATTCTATGTGTTTTGTTCATAATATCATACAAAAATCCTTATTTCTCATGTAAATAAAATTAAATGAACTAGTGCATTGGATTTTCAAATTTTAAGGAAAAATAATTAAATAGTTACAAATCTAACTAAGTTAAAATCACCTCAAAATAATGTCTACCAATAACAATAGAATCATCACTTATTTAATGACAAATATTGAGAAGGAGTGCAACCTCTATTATGAGACATTCTTTCTTCTCTTCTCTCTTGTACTATAAGAGCTTCTCCATTCAATGAATAAAATCTTAATCCTTTATTTCTTTCTCTCCTTATATGAACATGCACGCGCGCGCGTGCACGCGCACACACACACACACACACACACACACACACATCTTATTAATGATTTCTAAAAATTTACAAGAGAAACAAATCTTTTGCAAATTTTCAAATTCAACAACAATAATCAATTCTCAACAAGATGGACATCATTAACAAGAGTTCATAGATCATTGTTAAAAAATTTTTTAACATGAATAGTATGTGTTATAATATGATACTTTAAAGATGAGTAAAAAAAATGCTGCTATCTTAAAAAATTTAAATCAATAATAATGAAGAGGTAATTTTTTGCTCAACAAAAGTTAAGCTTTCTTATAAAATGTTTTTATTTTGTTCATGTTAGTAAGAAAAAAATAAACTTATCATTATGATTATCATTGTTCACCTCATCTTAATTGCTTCATATTATTTTATTTTTAATTTTTTTTCTTGATTTTATTTATAATTATTTGATGTTTTTTTTATCCTATGGCCATTGCTCCTATCGATGGCCAAGGGACCGTTAGATTAGCCTCTTGGATTGGCCTCAACACAAGTAGTGCAATAGATTTATGGTTGTAAGTCCATGTTATCTTTCAAACTCAGTATATAAATAATATAGTAAATTTAATAAGTTCAATATTTTTATGGGTGTGGTTGCTAGTAATTGGGGTGAACCTCTCCATCCTGATGACTCTATTGTCGGGATGAGGAGTCCGTGGTTCAAATTAAAAAGGCTCAAACAATGCCTTAACTGGTGGAACAAAAACTGTTTCAAAAATCTTTTTGCCAACATCAAAGATTTAGAATATGAGGTTATAGCTTTAGAAGAAGCTATTGTTAATGATCCATCCAAAATTCCATTATCAACTCAAGCCAAAGATAGGCTAACATGTTACCAAGACATGGAGAAGACCTATTGGCGGCAAAAAACTTCTACAAAATGGATATCTAATGGCGATCAAAATACCAAATATTTCCATGCCATGGTGAAAAAGAAAATGGCTCTAAATCACATCAAAAAAAATTAAAACTAATGTTGATACCTGGTGTACTGATAATAAAGAGCTTATTGATTCTGGCGTTTCATTTTTTACTGAGCTCCTTAATAACAATGTGACCTATGATGAGATTTCCTTGCTTGAAGTTATTCCTAATCTCATTTCTAATGAAGATAACAATATGATAACTTCATTACCCTCTGAATCTGAAATTGCTAACATTTTGCAAAATATGAATACAGATTCGGTGGCTGTCCCTAATGGCTTTACTACCTTATTTTTTCAAAAATGTTAAAATATTATCAAAGAAGATTTGATTAAAGCTGTTTTGGATTTTTTCAAGGGAAGTATCTACCCCAAATATTTTTCTAGCACTTCCATTGTTCTAATCCAAAAAATAGAAAATCCTAAACTTTAGAGCCATTTTTGGCCAATTAGCCTTTGTTCCTTTTTTAATAAGCTTATATCTAAGATTTTGGCTAAAAGATTAAGTATCTTGCTTCTTAAAATTATCTTCCCCAACCAAACTGGTTTTGTTAAAGGCTGATCTATTTCTAATAATGTTCTGTTAGCCCAAGAGATGATTCATGATTTAAACACTAAGGTTCGTTGTGGTAACCTACTTCTTAAGTTGGACATTTCCAAAGCTTATGATAACATTGGTTGGGCTTTCCTATATAAAGTTTTGAGTCTATTTAGATTCTCTAGTCAATTTATTACTTTAATTATGAATGGTATTGAGAACTCTTGGTTTTCCTTACTTATTAATGGTGAAGTACATGGCTTTTTCTCTTCCTCCCATGGGCTAAGACAAGGGGATCCCCTATCTCCGACTCTATTCATTATTGATGTGGAATACCTCTCCAGAAGTCTTGAGCACATGTTTTGTAAAATGCCTAACATGTATTACAAAACTAGGGGTGGCTTTCCTATTTCCCACCTCAGCTTCGCTGATGATTTCATTATATTCTACAATGGGTCTACTCTGTATATTAAAAAAGTTATGTAAATTTCTTACTTTGTTTAGTAGGGAAAGTGGTCTGAAGATTAACCCTGACTCTATTCATTAAGTACTTTGCCCTTAAAACCCTACCAATCAAGTATCTGGGCACTCCTTTATATCGAGGAATGAAAAGAACTTCTTTATTTGATGATGTGATTCATAAAATATATAAGAAAATTTCCTCCTCGGAGTTTCATTTACTTTCCTTTGGTGCTAGACTTATCCTGATCAAAAGTATTCTTTCCTCTTTGCCTTGCTATGTTTTGTCCACTGTTGTGCCTACTAGTTTTATTATTAAAAGGATTAATAAACTTATTAACAAATTTTTTTGGGGCTCTACTTCTTCTTCTAAAAAAGTACATTGGGCTAGTTGACATAACTGATGTGGGTCTTTGAATGAAGGTAGTTTAGGTTGTAAACCTTTAGAAGATTCTATTAAATATTTCTCTTACAAAAAGAGTGGAACCTTAGAAATAACCATAACTATTGGTCACAATTTATGCTCGCCAAATACTGTAAGGGGAAACAACCCCTCACTTGTACTTATAAACCTGGTGATTCTCCGGTGTCGAGAAGACTTTGTAATATCAAGTGGGATGCTAAAAATCTGATCTCTTGGGGTGTGAACTCGAGATCCTCCTTTTTTTTGGCAAGATAATTGGCTGGGATAAGGTTCTATTGATTCTTTACTTAATACTTATTCCACTGAGAGGCTTAAGGTTAATCAACTCATTACTCAAAATACTTGGGATGTCGATCAATTAACTTCCATTGTCCCAAATGTGATTGTAAAAAAAATATTTAATATCTATCCACTACTTAATAAATCTGACCAAATCCTCTTTCAAAATTCATCCTCTGGAGATTTTGTTTTTAAGGATGCTTAGCATTCTTTCAGACTTAAATCTTAAGAGTCATTGGTTTTCTCTAAAATATGGAGTATCTCTATCCCTACCTCCTTCTCGGTTTTAACTTGATGTATTCTAAAGCACTACATTCCTGTTGATGCTACCCTCCTTAAAAAGGTTTCCACCTCTCCTCCAAATGTCAATGTTATTTTCGCATTGAAACTGTGAATCATGTGTTTGTAAATGGCCCTATTGCTATTAAGGTTTGGAGTTGGTATGATAGTATGTTTAATACTCTCCATTTCGATGGATCATTCTCTATCATGCAACTCCTTGAAGCTTTTTCTTTAATACTTCTAAAGGCCATGTCAAAGTTATTCTTGCCACTACTCTTCTGTGGTATATGTGGTGGGAAAGGAATGACGCT
Source organism: Cymbidium sinense (assembly GCA_021442155.1). NCBI lineage: Eukaryota > Viridiplantae > Streptophyta > Magnoliopsida > Asparagales > Orchidaceae > Cymbidium > Cymbidium sinense. The sequence goes on from CM038232.1 coordinate 3,936,131, forward strand.
AAACATTGTGATACCCCTATGAACTTTCATTGCATTATTGCGAGAGCCAAATGTAAAATTAGGTCTCTTTATAACGCTGATCTCCTTACTTCCTCTAGTTTTAAAGGATATAAATATATGGCCTTTAACTTTGGAATTAATTTTCCTTCTTCTCGTATTGAACCTACCCACAAAATTATATACTAGAGGAAGCCAATTTTTCATGTCATTAAGGTTAACACTGATGGCTCAGTTTCTAATGGATTTTATGGTTGTGGGGGGATTTTAAGAGATCATACTAGACAGGTGATCTCTGCTTTTGCTGCTCCTCTACATCCCTGCTCTGTGTTATTTGCTAAGCTTATTGGTTTGCACTATGGGATTTCTGTTTGCCTCTAGAAAGGATTTCAAAAAATTTGGTTTGAAGTTGATGCTTTTCTTCTTCTTGAAATATTAATTTCGGAAGCGCATGGCAATACTGAAATGTTCTATTTACTTAGTCATACGAGGAGACTTCTTTCCAATCTAGATTATCATACATCTCATATCTACCAAGAAGGTAACTCATGTGCTGATTTTCTTGCTAATTGGGGAGCAAAGTCCTCCTCATCCAATATGTTCTCCAATGATGATATCCCTTCCCTCTTAAGGGGGCTTGTGAACCTTGATAAAACTGGATTGTCGTATGTTAGAAGCACTTAGCCATTTATTCCTTCTGTTTTCCTAATGGATCACCGCTATGTATTACTTTGTGGGTGGGTTATGGGTCTATGATATTAAATATATTTCCTTCTATGTGCTTTTTGGTTTTATGATGCATTCCCCTGCTCCTATTTTCTAGATATCATGTAACGGTGAATCTTATTTTTGTCACCCTAATTGATGTTTAGCTGGTAGGTGCTTTACAATTTGTGGGTCTTTCTTATCTGATTTTCCCTTATGGTATGGTGTTGGGCTGTGTTTGATGCTTGCTCTTCTCCCAATCTGCAGGTTTGGCGAGCTATTGTGGCTATTTGCTGAATGTTTTTTTCTTGTTTTCGGTTGTTTGCTGGGTGGTTTCAGGCTTTTTTTTTTCTTTTTTTTCTTCTGTCTGGCTATTCGCTGAATTGTCTTTATTTGGGTTTTGCTTTCAGCAGGTTACCTAATGTGGGTGTTTTCTGCTTGGCCCTGGGTATTTTCTTGATGGAATCTTGTAAAGTTTTACAACCCAAGCCACCTTCATTCAAAGGGCCACAACACTTGTACCAACTGGTCCAGTGCGTTTTTTTAGATGTTGAGTTTGAGCCCCAAAAGAATTTATTGAAAATACGGTTTATCTTATTAATAAAATCGCACCTTAAATTTTTTTTTTTTTGGAAATCTTATTTTTTGTACTAGTGACAATGACGTGTTGGACTTCAGAGTTGGCTAATGAGAAAAATAAGATATTCATGAAAAGATTAATAAAATATTGATAAGAGTTAATAACTAATAAAAATGTAAAAAAGTATTCCACATTGCCTCAGTTTTTTCAAATATACCTTTATCTATATATATATATATATATATATATTAAAATTTGATTTTTTAAGTTTAATTTGACAAAAATCAAACACATCATATTCAAGCAAGAGATTTGAAATATCTCATAATATATTTTTTTAGAAATTTAAAATCTCACAAATCAATCGATTAAATTTCAAAGATAGAGATAATTAAATCATAGCTTACAACCTCACCTTTCTTACTTGTGATTGCTACTCATTATCACTACCCATCAACTATGGCCAACGACCCTCTCCTTTTCCTTTAGCCATCTTGTTGTCATGTGACTCCCTCAACATGCCTTCATATTTCTCCTTTATGCCATTTGTCATCTAAAAATATTCACATTATTGTATTGATTAGAGTCTTCTTGTTCCACATTACATATATGAGAATTCTAATGCTGAAAACAATTTATTATAATTAATAAAAGAATTCTTCTAATCTTGTACATATTTCTTTATAATTTTTGTGAGAATTCTAATGCTGAAAATAACTTGATAGAATTAATAAAAGGATGCCTCTAATCTTATCTTTTTTTCCCCAATATTTATAACTAATATTTTATCTTCATGTGATGTTCTTATTCAGAGCCTACTCTTTTCTTACACGTTGCCAATTTCACAAACAATAAATCATATTTGATTTAATATTTGCAATCAAATATATGATGCATTTATGCATCTACATTTGTATGTATGTAGATGCATGAATATTGTTAAATAAATCTTGGATTAAGACTTCATGTTACAAGACATAAATTGATTAAAAATTGAATAATTTTTAACTAAAATGAATTAATTAATAAATATTGAATCGATAGAGCTAACTTGATAGGATTTGCTCGACTTGAAATTTGGCCAACTAACTTCAAGTTAATCTTAATTTGAGATTGAATCTAGTTAAGATGGGCCAAATGATCGAACCGCCTCTATGCTTGACATTTTTCTTCTATTTCTTTCTTCTCTTAGTTAACCGTTTTCTCTTTCTATTGACCAAGTGATGACATTTGTGAAGAAAATTTTAGATTTTTAGAGGTCAATGTAACTTTAAGAGATGTTTTATAAATTCAATTAAATTTTTAATGAGAATATTTAATAATATTAATAATTTTATTTTATTTGAGTATGACTCCATACAATTACAAGAATATTTTCCATAAATGGCATATTTCAAATCATTTGTATTATAACAATGCAACTTATTCTCATACAAAATGGATCAATGAACTTAATGTTATTGATGATAATCATTATTTATTACTTGATAATTGTAAGCATAATTAATATTTTTATTTTTTTTAGCTCAAACCAATTATCCAAGTAATAATATTTATTATCCATCTCTTACCTATGTGTTTTAATTATTGATTGTCACCCCTCAACATGTTAATTTACATACAATAATAGTACTAGAATTTTTGATTAACGAAAGATTTGTGCCTCTTATGCTCTTGCACAACTTTCTTGATCTATAATCACTAAATATGCAAAGCTTTATTTTCTTAAGAAAAATAAAATGTTATATTTCTAAGCCTACAACCAATTAATTTTGACATGCTCTTATCGAAAGAGTGGGGAGAGAGAGAGAGAGAGAGAGAGAGAGAGAGAGAGAGAGAGCGAGAGAGAGAGAGAGAGAGAGAAAGAGAGAGAGAGCGAGAGAGAGAGAGAGAGAATGTAATAATTTTATATTGTTTTTTATTATACTATGCCAAGTTGATAGATGGAAACTTTTAGCTATCATGGTTTCATATGTGAGGAGTTTTTTATATAACTTCAATCCCAAATATTTTATGAATTTAAAGTATGCATAATATCAAGTACAATAAGTAGGTATGAGGCAACTTGTATATTGATTTTCATGAAGGAGCTAATGAATATTTAGTTTAATGAATATCATAATCTAAACCTGAATATGTGACATCCACCATAAAAAATTAGGTAGTATATTGCTCTATCAATTTATCCTTGTAATAAAAATCTTTTTCAATGTGCCAACATTATCATCATACTTTAGTAGTTTCAAGAAATATAAAATAAGTTAACTAAAAATAACTTCCAATTTGTTATAAATATTGAAATAGTAGTAACACCTAAGATCAAATCTATAATATAGATTCATACCATGAATTCGTTGAAGGATTGAAGTAAATTATTGATCATGAATAAATAAGACTTTATCATAATGAAAATTTATCTCTAGTGTAAATTTTATAAATAAGATATATACACCTATATTCATTTAAATTATGTTGATTAACTCATCTTAATAATATGAATCAGAATCAATGTGTCCTTTGTTATTAACTAACTCAATGCTTGTCATGGTCAAAGTTAAGCATATGGACAACTTATGCACATAGATGATCATCTAACTAAAATCATATACAAAATATTAAGAGATTACTACAAGCATTCTTTAGTGTAGTTTCCTTGAGAGTGCAAATCAATCACGCTTTTTGAATGCATCATTATCATGCCACCATTATAATTGCTCCATTGGCTCATTCCAATAGTGCAATTTATATCAATGAGGATTGTACTGTGAAAACTCCTTCCCCTCTTTAGAACAATAATTATCAAGCATGTTTGATCAATGCCTTTTTATCAAAGATCATGGTAGTCCAACTCTTTTAAATTTTAAGATGCTTATGTGGGATTCCCATTATATAGAAACAAGTTAGGCATGGCTAATTATGTATATTATCTTGAGTTAACTATTTCAAATAACGATGAGTGATCTTTTTTATATTATTTGATAAAGATGGATAGCTATATATTTTAAAGTATAAGGAAGTGTTATATAGTTACTAGTTAAATAATGAAAGGTTTGGGGGTTATTATGACAAGAATTTAAAGAGTAGTTGTAATGGGTTTATTTGATTGAATAGAAGACCACTTTTGGGGATGAATTTAATATGAAGCATGTAATTGAAAATATTTATGGATAGTTACCTAAGGATATGTACTTATGATTTAGAGAACATGGTTAGATTTGATGGAGTTGAGAGTGGGTATTGAGACATATGAAATACAACCAGGTCATAATCTTATTAAGTTTGGTTGAGAGTTGTAGGTGAAGTTTTAGAATAGTTGTGAGATTTAAGTTGGGTAATGATTAGTCTTAAAGAATTAAGATGTAGTGGACCATGTGAGGAATGTTGAAAGCATAGATTTAAGATAGAAAATAAAATGACTATCATATCTCAACAAAGAAAAAGCTAACTCTTGAATCCGCCCAGCAACAACAACAATAACAAGCTTTTATCACACTAAGTGGGGTAGGCTACATGAATCCTTCATCTCCATTGTGTCCTGTTATGTGTCTAATTCTCATTTAATTCAGGTATACTAAGGTCATTTTTTATACATTTTAACCATGTCTTTTTAGGTCAACCTCTACCATTCTTAACATAAGGAAAATCTAATTCATCTACTCTCCTAACCGGGTCATTGGACGGCCGATGCTTTATGTGTCTAAACCATCTAAGGTGACTCTCTCTAATCTTATCTGCCACTGGAGCTACTCTGACTTTTTCCCAAACATACTCATTTCATATTTTATCTCCAAGAGTAAAGCAACTCATCCACCTGAGCATCCTCATCTCTGCAACACTTAACTTAGTCTCATGCTTCTCTTTTATTGGCCAACATTCTACACCATAAATCATTGCAAGTCTTACCATCATCTTATAAAATTTTTCTTTAAGTTTAAGCAGTACTTTTCTATCACACAATAGGCCATATGCATTCCTCCACTTCAACCATCCAACTTGAATTCAACTAATAACATCTCTATCTATTTCACTATCATTTTGAACAATAGGGCCAAAATATATGAATCGCTCACTCTTTTTAATGACTTGTTTACCTAATGTCACAACACTACCACTATAACTTCTACAACTAAAATTACACTCAATATATTTAGTTCTAGATCTACTTAAACGAAAACCTTTTGACTCTAAGGTTGAACTCCATAATTCAAGTTTATCTTGGACTCCCTCTCTAGTCTTATCAACAAGAAGAATGTCATCAGTAAAAAGAAAAAACCAAGGTACATCTTCCTATAAATTCTTAGTAAGAACATCCATAACTAAAGCAAAAAAGATAAGGGCTTAAAGCTGATCCTTGGTGTACTCCAACTGAAATAGGAAAATATTTTATCAATCCTCCTTGTCTTTGGACATAAGTAATAGATCTAGTATACATATCCTTAATGACTTGAATATAACCAATATTAACTCCTTTCTTTTCTAGAACTCTCTAAAGAAAATCTCTTGAAACTTTATCATAAGCTTTCTCTAAATCAATAAATATCATATGTATATCCACCTTACTTTTCTATACTTCTCCATCAAACCTCTTAACAAATGTATAACATCCATAGTAGATCTACCTGGCATGAAACCAAACTGATTGTGAGAAACTTTTGTATCACATTGTATAACTTGTGCTCAATTATTCTATCCCATAATTTTAATGTATGACACATTAACTTAATTCCTCTATAATTTGCACACTCTTGTGCATCACCTTTATTCTTAAATATAGAAACCAAAAAACTCTTTCTCCACTCATCTGACATCTTTTTAGTATTTAAAATAATATTAAAAAGCTTTGTAAGCCAAGAAATTCCTTGATCTCCTAAACATTTCCACACTTCTATTGGAATATCATCAGGTCTTACTCTTTTTCCACATTTCATTTTCTTTAAAGCTTCTCTAACTTTAGATTTACTAATATGATGATAAAAATAAAATTCTTTATTAATTTCAGATCTAGCTCAAGTGAGGTGAATTAAGGATAAAAATCATGAAGTGCTTTTCTTAGAAAAGAATTTTGAAAATAGTTGGATGATTATATGAATCCATCTATTAAGGATGACTATGCATTAAGGATGATATGAATCCACCAAGCAACAAGAAAATAAAATTTTATTTTTACCAAAATATATCATTTCAAAAATGAGAAATTTTATCACATATCAAACTTATTTATAATGACTATAATGATTACCATTTTAATAGAAGAAGAAGAATTTTTTTTGAGAAAAAGGTAGCTGACCATTAATAAAGAAAGATGTCAACCATCTTTAATTTCTCATATTTATTTATCAATAACCAGTGCATGTTCTCAAGATTTAGAAAATAAATAAATTTTAATAACATAAATTTAGAATTGAAAGAATAAACTTAAATTATTATTATTATTTTCTCAATTAAGCACTTATGATGGGCATTGATTGGACTCTTATTTTTGCACTTTCTTAGGAACTTACTTGGACTCTTACTTGGTACCTCTATTTACTTGACCATCTTAATATGCTTTGGCTCTTGCTTGAATTCTTGTAAGTGAGCCTTTCATATTTCGATCATATTTTATTTTAATAGTCAGTTCTTTATCATTTAGGATATAATCTAAATTAATACAAATAATCATATATTATTCTACATCTTATCTTTTGTTCATTGGTGATGCTATAGATGAAGTACTCTTCACCCACTTTAAGGAGAAATGATTATAGTAGTTTTTTCATCTTCCATTAAGAAGTATTGTCTAATTGAATTATGGAGAGAGATGCTAGGCTAGAAAAATCTTAAGGCTACTTTTTCTTTGTCAATCTTTATATGTGTCTAATAGGGCACCCTTTTCACTACACACTTCGCTTTTAACACCCAAAAGCTTTGACTAAATTAATAGAGATGGCTAAATTACACATTATCAGGAAGGACTAAATTGACTGACTTTAAATTCCTTCTCGAAGCTACATTAGTTTGTGTTTATAGAAGACTCTTGACGATTGACTTAATATTAACTTAGTAAATCGTGCAATATTATTAATAGCCATGAAAAGATTACATGGAAGGCATGTTATTTCTTTAACCAACAACATCAATAGAATGTTCATTTCTTTTCTTGATATATGAGATGGGCAAAGGCAGCGGGGGGTGTCTTTGAAAAGGGACATATTGCCTCCATAATTGTAATATCTTAATGCTCCTTTTCAAGTGTCACAGATGAAGATTGTAAATGTCAATAATGATAAAAAGTTTTTTTGGACAATTTTTATTAGAATGTTTATGGTTGAATGCACTAGATCCATCCAGGCATTGTGTTTTTCATAAATATCATAGATCCAACAGAAATTATTATTTGCATCTTTAAGTTTTGGTTGGTAATCACATCTATAATAAGAAACCAAGAGAGTTCATCCTTATTGACCCATTATGATATCCTAATACATAATGAGCATGTTTTAGTGTAGGTTATCCCCATCATATAGGTTAACATCTCAACATCCTCAAAGAAGTTGGGGTAGAGTTATTGATGAAACCAATCTCATATTATAGAAGTTGTGGTTTATTCTAAACAGCTCAACTCGAAACTCATCTTCTATGGAGATTTCAATCACCTTCATAGATGTTGACAAGCATTCTGTTTAACTCACAAGCAAGAGACTATGTGACATGCTTCTATATGATAGGTTTGATGGTGGCATGTAAGGGTGCGAGCCCCCCTAGTGTTTCCATTGTGGATCTACCAGTGAGTATATAAGATAACATTCCTATACTTCAATGATTTGACAAAATTATTTCTATAAGTTTATATATTTAAGGCACAAATTTTTAATTTATTGCTCAACTAAGACAAACGGAAAGTGAGACTTGTGCAAACTGAAATCAAATATTACACAACAGTCCAGAATAACTATATAAAATTTATACAGTAGCTAACTTTGAAAGATTGATTTATAAGAAAATTAATATAAAAATTGATAAAAAAAGAAGAAAAAAAACACTTGCCTAGCACCTTCTCCACACCCATACATATATCCCTCGTTGATGTGTTTGCCAATTAAGCGGAGATTTAATTATATTTTAAGGGATTGGAAGTTAAATATTCGAAGAAAAAAATACCACCAGCCAAATAATGAATCTATTGAATATATTTATTTCATAAAATCAATTTTCTATGTACAATAAGCCAAACTAAATGGATTCTTGAACCAGACTTTAATGATCAAAATTTGAAACCCAACTCTCAACCCGGAGCCATTTTTCAAGTCGCTAACGTTGGAATCAACTTGACTGAAATTCTATATAAAGCAAGAAAGTGTTTTCTCCAACTAACAGCCATGGCGCAGAAGAAGAGAGTCTGCATCATCGGCGTAGGAGTCACCGGGCTGGCAACGCGCAAATACTTGTTGGAGAGAGGTTTCGGGCCTGTGGTTTTCGAGGCTGATGGGACCATCGGCGGCGTGTGGAAATCCACTTCTGCGTCGACGCGGCTACAGGGTTTGAGGGCGAGTTACCAATTCTCAGACTTCTCGTGGTTGGAGAAGGAGACGGAGATGTGTCCTGATAGTAAGCAGGTGATGGAGTACTTAGAATCCTATGCTCAGCGATTTGATCTTATAAGGCATGTGAGGTTTGGAGCGAAGGTGGAGGGGATAGAATATGTTGGTGTAGGAGAGGAGGAGATGGAGGCGTGGGATCTGTGGGGTGGCGCCGGCGACGCGTTTGGTGATGGCCGAGGGGTGTGGCATGTCACTGTGTGCAGCGTGGGGAAGGAAAAAATATTACTTTTTTAGATAGTGGAGCTATAGACGTAATTAATATGTATAAACTCATTAAAAATCGTTTAGATAGTGGACAGATTTTAAAGCCCTTCCATCAATGATAATAATAATAATAAGAGTGTGAATCATAAATTTAATATTCTAACGCTATTTGAGATATGAGCTAAGAGATTAGGTAGATTTTATTGTTATTTTAACTTGTTTTATGCTACTATATTACTTTTTTATATTTTTGGCTCAATAGAAAAAATATTATATTGTTGAAAAATAATTATTATGTAAGTATTAGAAAAATAGTTGGATGATGCATAGATAAAAATAAAATTTTATTTTTCTTATTAATATTTGATGATTTATAAAAAATATATCATATATATATATATATATATATATATATATATATAAGGAGAGAGAGAGAGAGAGAGAGAGTTTAATCCTCAAATATAACATGAATTCAATGAGAAAAACAATGAACAAGCTTAAATGATTGTAAGTATTAGAAAAATAGTTCGATGATGATGCATAGATAAAAATATAATTTTATTTTTCTTATTATTTGATTAATTACTCAAAAATATGATGTATATAATATATATATATATATATATATAGAGAGAGAGAGAGAGAGAGAGAGAGAGAGAGAGAGAGAGAGAGAGAGAGAGAGTAATGCTCAAATATAAGTTGAATTCAATGAGAAAAATAGAACAAGCTTAAATAATATTTTGGAACACATTATTCAAATAAAGATCAAGTTCAATAAAAAAATAAAAATAAATTAATCTGAACAATATAATACTCTATTTGAATGAGTTCATTTTCTATTATTTAGTTTGTAGTATTCAACTCAAAAGTGTTCATTTGTAAGCCTATCTTTGATGAATGAGTCATGCAAGTACATGATGGACTTTGTAATTCTTTGCATTCGACGGATCAGCGGACTTCCAAATATTTCAATATTTTCAACGAATAAAGGCCCAGAGATCTTTAATGGTCAGGTGATCCATTCCATGGACTACTCTACTATGGATAGCACAGTTGCTGCTGAATTGGTCAGAGAAAAGAGAGTCACCATTGTTAGTCATCTTAGATCAGCACTCGACATAGCTTCTGAATGTGCTAATATTAATGGTAGTTTCTTAACCAATTTTTTTATTTTTTTTTCAAATAATGGAGATATTTGTAGCTTAATATATTAAAATCAACAAATGTTTTATACAAATTTTATCAAAGAGAAATGAATAATAAATATATGAAAGATTACATACGTATCGAAAAGATTCCCCTCGTAAAAGTTGTAACTCCAAAGAAAAAAAAATCCAAAAAAGTCTTGAAATTTAGAAGAAAATAAAATAAAATAAAATTGAGAAACAGTGAAGGAGTGGGTATAGTAAGGATAGCGCCAATAATAAATGTTTTATCAAGGTTCCCATCATGCTCTAACATACCTGAAGAAATATAGCAATCCACGAAGGGGAGTAGAGGCCGCTTGGCTAGTCACCAACATCATAGTTCAACCATCTGATTAAGAAAAATATTAAGGGATTATTTATGTTGTTAAAAACAAGATTATAGTGTAAAAATTAGTGAAAAATAAAGATAATGTACTGAAAAGTAGATATAGTAATTTAGATGAGTACACAATAAAAACATATATAATTTTGAAAAAGATATGAAAAATGTCATGTAAAATCCAATGGCTAATAGAGGCGGGTCGACATCAATGGGCAGTAGCCAAAACCAATATCTACAGATGATGATTATGACGGGTCTACAGCGACAAGTGATAGGTGGTGGTGGTGAGCAAGCAACTCCATCCAATGACAAGGTGGGTTCATTAGAAAAACTTATTTAAGAAGAATTCTTGAGTAAGAAATGTCTACCCTAATGAGAAATATTGAAGGGAATGTTATTGGGATAAACTTATCAAGATGGGCTTCTAAATTAGGAGATCTTGGACCATCGATTGACCCAAAAATTATCAAGAAGGGGAAACTATATAAATAAATTAAGGTTCTTTTAAATATGTTTAATTACCCAAGTCTAGTTCTTCAAAATCAGTGGCTTCATATTAATGAACTAGGTGCCTCCATTCCATACCAAATCATAGTCTTCATGCATGAAAATCTAATAATTAAAATATGTTTAATAGACTAAGTAAATCCATATTACTTTTGATCTTCTTTATGGTAGAATGGGCTAAACTAACAATACTATCAAAGTTGTTGATGAATGATAAATAGAAATCATTAAATTTGGTGATCTAGAAATTAAGAAGACCCTTTTATTTGAGAGAATAGCATTATGTGTGGATTAAAATCGACAACAAGCAAGCATTACTCCTAATAGTATGTTAAGAATTAATAAAATTAAAAAAATATAAAAATATTAGTTAATCTAGTTCTTAATAAAGATGGAAGAAGAGGGGGACAAGGGAGTGGGGAAATAAAGATGTGATTTAAGAGTTTGGAGGCTAAAAGAGAGTGATAAGCTAAAAGAGAAATAATTTTTTTAGATAAGTTCTTGGCAAAAGTTTAGGATAAAAGGGAGGTAAGTGAGATGTGTGGGGAAAATATATAGGCATGAAGTATTCTAATAAAGGCTTGAAGAAGGCTAGAGGTAAGAAAGCAACTGATAAATAAAGAGGAAGAAGATGATTTTAAGGAGAAGGAATTACCATAAAGAAAATTGGGGTGAAACACAATAAACCCTAACAAAGAGAGTCCCAAAAAGCTTAGCTTATCATTAAATGTATTTACTTTGACTAATATTTTAATTGATAATGCATTGTATTTATTTTACTTATCCTTAGTTCATCAAAATAATATCATAAATTTATTTTATTATTCATGCTATATATTCCAATTACATCTAGAATAAATAAATAAATAAAAATATTGAGGTATGGGGATAGTAAAAGAGAAGAGAGATCATATAAGTTGTTAAGTAAAAATTTAAAAAAAAGCCTTCATAAATATTTCTAATTCAATAATTAAACAATTTTTTGTGAATGCATGAAAAGTGTCTAAAATACAAGGTCCTTATGCTTCATCATAGGAGGCCATAGTTAAAATAGTAAATTATCAAACATTTTTTGAAAACAAATATCTAAAGAGGATACACTTAAACCATCATGAGAGATGAGTTTATTGCTATCATAATCATCACTTTAATTCCAATCATTCATATAGCCCCATGTCAAATACAAACGTAGAACAAAAAAAAATCCTAAATGTTTTAAAATTTAACTAATAAAAAGTAATCATAAGATGTATAAAGATTCATATTAGATAAAATTAACAAGGTAAAAAAGAGATAACATACTATTTCATGTTAAAATCATGATAAGAATCACTATATGTTCTATTATTGAATAAAAAATGATTAAAAATGCCTAAATAAAATCATCTTAACCTTATCAACAAGACCAAAGTACACTTGCACGATGATTGTTCGAACAAAGAGGTGGAATATATCTAAATTGGACTTTATGGGCATCCCCCTTGGTTACTTATTTTTAAATTGCTTCTCATAATTACTAATTCACAAGCTTGGAGAAGGACTCATATCAAGCCTTTTAGCCACCTTGCTTTCACCTTTGGGATACATTAACACATTTATTCTTAACAATATCAAATCATTTTTACCTCTCTCGTATGTTTTCTTAATTAACGTTATAGATCTTTCCTTTTAATCTTAGAGGTGGATCATCACGAAGTTGGTAGAAAGCAACTTGAAGAAAGAAATACCCATGAAAAAGTATAATATGGTGGCATAGCTTTGTTCAAGGACTATTTGGGTTGTTTAGTATGTTGCCAGAGAAATTTTATGTCAAAGTTAAAGAAGGAAGCATAATATTGAAGCCTTCTAAGAACTTTGAATTTGGCAAACCTATAGAAACTGATTTGGTAATATATGCCAATGGGTTCAAATGTGCTCAAAAGATTAGATACATTTTTATTTTTCCTTGGTTCAAAAAAATTGTAACGGGCTCAGAAGATATGTCAGTTCCTCTCTATAGGTATAAATATATTCATTAACTAATTAAAGCATGCTTAAAATAGGGATACTTACATTTGAAAGAAAACTTTGATCAATGCAAGCAGTGCATACATCCTCTGATTCCACAAATGGCTATCATTGGATATTCTAAGAGCATTTAAACAATATATGTTTTAGAGATGAGGGCAAGGTGGTTGTCTTGTTTTCTTGATAGTGGCTTCTTGTTATCAAATAAGATAGACATTAGAAGAATATAATAGAGTGAGATAAGTATTTTAAGAAATATATAAAAAATTCAACTGGATATAATCGTAGATGTTGCATCACCCTTGTTCGTAATTGGTTTAATGATCAATTATGCAAAGATATGGGCTGCAACCTTAGAAGGAAGAAGGGATTTTACTTATGCATTCCATATGTGCCTACATTATGTTAAAAAAAGTAATAAATGTAAGTTTTTATGTTAATGGATGATTATTAATACCATATATTCTGGTCAATATTTAATGGTTTGTCAAACAATTGCTTGCAAGCTCATCACTATGATCTTTAATTTTCTTATATCTTGTTGATAAGAATTAAATTGGTTTCTCCTAGTGTTGCTCATTTTTCCTAACAACTAAATGTAACAGTTATCCTTGGAGGATTTGGATTGATATTATTAGCACTTAAAATAAATAAACTTTTGTAGAAATCAAATATCCTTCATGTTATATTCTAAAATCACGAAAAGAGATTTAAAAAAAATTAAAAAATGATAAATTGAATTATTCCTGGTTGATTTATTAAATTGTTGGAGATTTCACTTTTTATAAATAGATGTAAATTTGAAATTTCATGCATATGAAATTAAATTTTGCTTAATACATAAAAAAAAATTAATGGATGATTAGTTATGAGGATTAAATTTTCTATTGTGTCTTGCACATGGATAGGCTGACCTTAGCTCTATGATGGAAATGCAATTCAATTGATTGATTAAAAAAATCTATACATTTAAATTCAATGATCTTACCATCAAGCTTTTTTTTATGGAACCGTATGAGAAAGATTATCCACTTCAAGTTGATATAGGAGGTCTTCTTTTCTTCAGATAAAATGGGGCATTCTTTCTGCTTCAGATAAAACTTCTTTTGGGTCTCTGCAATTTTTTATGCCTCCATGACAAATAAAGCCTATGAGAATGAATAAATCCAAAATAACACTATATAAGGTGAATGACAAGACTTGGACTAACAATATAGATGAATATTTAATGAGTTACAACCAAATTTATATTAATATTTGGTGGCAATTGTATTACAACAAAGACTATAATAGCAAACAAATCATAATGTTAGGTAATTCATGTATTTTGCACATATCTTACTCATTTTTTAGCCGAATTTGATGAAATAAGTATCGTTAGAAAGGTAACGAATTCCTATACAACTTTAATGTTGATCATTTTTGATAATTATTTATTTTTTTTTTTTTGTTTTTTTTTTTTTTTTTTTTAGAAACCCCATTATAATGGGTATTTTATACAAAAAATAAAGGTTACAGGTCCTTAAAGGTTACACTTAATCTCGCCAAAGAGCTACAATCAACCTAAGGAGAAAACCCCAAGCCATCCAAAATCCAAAGCATAAAATTGAAAGAGTAAAATGATAAATCGAGCAACCAAATGAAGGCAATGATCGAAAAATAAGGTCAAGTAACGAGGAGAAGAGTCCATGACCTAAGCAACTGCAAGGACAAAACTAAAACCGCAAAGTGAAAATCCAAAAGTTTAGCAATTCAATACAATACTGAAACTAATGCGAGATAATTTGAGCTTGATAGAGAAAAAAGGTTCATATCAATTGGGGCAATTGCAAATATGAGCATCCAACATAGGTAGAAAACCACGTAAATGCAACTACCAACCAAATGAAGTGAAGACCACACAGCCCTCCTATCCCACAAACCTGAATAGGAACTATTAGGGATTTGTCATTTTTGATAATTATTTATGGATAAGCTACAGTTTTTACAAACATCACATGAAAAAAGTCTGAATATATATCTTGTGCCGGTATTTCACATATCTCACTCTTCCTTAGCAAAATTGGATGAAATAGGTATCTTCGATAGCTAACAAAATTTTCTATAACTTTTATGTTGATCACATTTGATAATTACCTGGATGAGCTACAGGTTTTGCAAACATAACATGAAAAAATTCTGAAATGCTGAAAAATATATCAAAAATATATTTCAACATATCTCACTTGTTTTCTGGCCGAATGAGATGAAATAGGTATCATTTCAAAGCTAACAACTTTATCTAAAAATTTATGCTGCCCATTTTTGATAATTACCTATGAATGCGCTACAGTTTTTGCAAGCATCACATGAAAAAAGTGTGAAATTCTGAAAAAATACATCATGTGCCGGAATTTGGCACATATCTCACTCATTGCTTGGACAAATTGAATGAAATAAGTATCTTTAGAAAGCTAACGAATTTCTCTACAGCTTTCATGTTGACCATGCATGATAATTACCTACAGATGTGCTATGTTTTTTTGCAAACATCACATAAAATAGTCTGAAATACTGAAACATATATTATGTGCCGATATTTTGCACGTATCTCTCTCATGTCTTAGCCAAATTAGATGAAATAGGATTCGTTGTAAAGCTAACGAATTCTTCTATAACTTTCATTTTGATTATTTTTGATAATTACCTATGTATGCGCTATAATTTTCATAAAAATTACATAGAAAAGCCTAAATCCTGAAAAATATGTCATGTGCCGTTATTTCCCATATTTCTTACTTGTTCTTTCACTAAATTATATAAAATATATATCATTGGAAAGCTAACAAATTTTTTAATAATTAAAATCTATTCATACTAGTAATAGCTCGACTTGATCCATTCAGTTGGACCATCCAAAATAAATTTGTTTCAATCATGGGATTTATAATGTAAAATGGAGATTTATCATTCTCATACATCACAAAGCAATAAACCAAAAAAATGAGAAGTCTATATTTCAAAAGTGTGTGAGAAACGACAATATACATGTATGCAGTATCTAGAAAATCAAACAAATACAATGCTAGTTTGCAATAACAACACTCAAATCTCAATGGAGAATGATGGTGGAGTGCAGATCAACAAATCAAGTGAAAGTAATTTTACACAATATTAAACATATCACAATAAACTTGTTTAGAATATAAGTGCTAAATACAATAGAAAAAATATATATACATCAAAAGCTTAATAGATTCAACAAAATATCCTAGTGCATTATATCTCTCTCATCATCATTAACCGCTACTTAGGTCTACATTCAAAAAAGAAGAAAATTATATTTAATAATAAGCTGTTGCACAAGATAGTGATTACTAAAAGACTGATTATTACAAAATCTCAAAATATAAAATCATCTTTCTAACTCCTTGTGCATCCATCTAGCCTTCGATTATATATATCTTGAAAGAAACGATCGAATCATTATAGAATTCTTTAATAAGTTGTCATAAATTATTTCAATCTCTTTACTAGAAGCTTAGAATACTATAAAGTTTTGTCATGAGTTCATTGAATATTTGTCTTTCTTAGAATCTTGTGTTGAACTCTGAATTATATTTACAACTTGGGCTACACTATCAGCCATCATGAGAATATAATCATGTAGAGACTGATCACTATCATTACTTTTGGTCTTCTTGCATTTAGTAAATCCCTTTGAAGTTGAATGCATTGACTTTGTTATTCATTTATGTAGAGTCCTATGTAAGATTTACTTCAGAACAATCAATGGGTTGGGATGCATCTAGACATGTCTTAATAAAATCTAGACGCTTGTCTTGTCATCTCCTAAACTAACATGTTGAGTACCAAAAGAAGTTTCAGAAGTTTCTGAGTTTGTCCATTCTCCAATGGAATGAAAATCACCACAAACTTTCTCCAATTTATTGTAATTTGCAATTGGAATATTTAAAAATTCATCATCTTCGGAGAAAGCCTACACTGCAAGAAGTAAAAATCTTAACGTATATTTCTTATCAGTATTATGAAGAAATATATTTGTTATAAAAAGTACCTGAATGTGTGAAACATATTCCTCTTGTCCCATCAATATCATTTTCTTATCTTCCTCTCAAGACATACTTGATTTTTTCCTTAGTTCTTAGATGTCATTCAATATTCCTCTTGGATGTATGATATGATTCTTATACTGCTCTAGTGTGACTTCAATTCCAAATTTCTCTTTTAATTTAGAAGAAATATCTTCATACACAATATCTTTAAAGTCTTGAGCATTTCTCATATTTGTAGCAATGCACTCACACATAATTTGTAGAAGCTCTGAAATTCATTTTGATTTTGTACTCCACACAAAATGCCTTCATTTACGTTTTAGAGCAGGTAAAGTTAGGAGGAATATGGTCCATTTAATCTAAATAGGTAATCATTATATTGAAGAAAATATTAGTAGTTAGCATGATTAACATATATTTTATAAAATAAGTTATTTTAAAAAGGACATATTTATAAAAACAAAGATGCCCCATTTTCCCACAAGAGCCGAACCCAGAGATCATCCCATGAGAGAATCCCTACAAGATCAGTAGAGCAGATGGTATCATCCACCATATTCATAACATGATACAACTTTATATTTGCAATTTTAAAAGAGATAAGTATATAGAGAAATAGTGGATATTGCCATACAATAAGGCCACAATGATAGGGATGACCACATGACAAAAATACACCATATGGCCAACCAGAAAACACCCAGGGCCAAGCAAAAACACCCACATAGGTAGCCTACTGAAAGCATAACCCGAATAAAGACCATTCAGCGAATAGCCAGACAGAAGGAAAAAAAAAACAAGCCTGAAACCACCCAACAGACAACAGAAAACAGAAAAAAGACATTCAGAAAATAGCCACAATAGCTCGCCAAACCTGCAAATTGGGAGAAGAGCAAGCACCAAACACAGCTCAACACCATACCATAAGGGAAAATCAGATAAGAAAGACCCACAAATAGTAAAGCACCTACCAGCTAAACAACAGTTGGGGTGATAGAAATAAGATTCACCATTTCATGATATCCAGAAAATAGGTGCAGGGGAATGCATCATAAAACCAAAAAGCACATAGAAGGAAATATATTTAATATCATAGACCCAGCTAACCCAGAGCCACAAAAAAACCACGGCTAGCAGCAACATCCATCGGGAAAATAGAAGGGATAATGGCTAAGAGCTTCTAACATACGATAATCCAGTTTTATCAAGGTTCACAAGCCCCCTTAAGAGGGAAGGGATATCATCATTGGAGAACAGATTGAATGTGGAGGACTTTGCTCCCCAATTAGAAAGAAAATCGGCACATGAGTTACCTTCCCGGTAGATATGAGAAATATGATAATCTAGATTTGCAAGAAGTTTCCTCGTATGACTAAGTAAATAAAACATTTCAGCATTGCCATGAGCATCCGAATTTAATAATTCAAGAAGAAGGAGAGCATCAACTTCAAACCAAATTTTTTGAAATCCTTTCTGGAGGCAAACGAAAATCCCATAGTGCAAACCATTAAGCTTAGCAAATAACACAGAGCAGGCATGTAGAGGAGCAGCAAAAGCAGAGATCACCTGTCCAGTATGATCTCTTAAAATCCCCCCACAACCATAAAAGCCATTAGAAACTGAGCCATCAATGTTAACATTAATGACATGAAAAATTGGCTTCCTTCAATATAATCAAATTATACTAAGCAAGGTTAGGGACAGTTTGTCTCATACCTTATTGAACCTCAAAATTTTATTCTTTTTTGTGCAACAACACAAGATGTAGCGCATCACAGAGGTGATTTATTATTAGCACACTTAATTATGGAGTTTATAGGGACAATTCAGCTATTACGCTTAAAGATGGCGTGCCTATTATTGTCTAACTCTTTACTTATAAAATTCAGCATCTTTGATCCTCTTTTGATGTAGGATATAGTTCATTAATGAACTGCTTTTCAAATAAAAGCTTGTCAAGGCTCTTTCCTTCTCCAGGCTTAACCTCAATGATCATTCTCCACCCTCTTCGGATTAGTGATGTTACAATGTAGTTCATGATGGCATGGTGGCATAAAGACAAGAAGAGAGGTGTAATTGATTGAGTTTGGCCACTACCCATCCTCCAACTTTGAGTTCAAAGTTAACTTAATTCTTTGTGTTTTGTTAATACACTAGAATGATCCTTGACTTGCTTCCACTCTTAATTATTAATCCAACCATGAACTTGGAACCACCAGCTTCCATTCTTTCCAAGTATGAAGATGAATATATAATGAAGAGACATATAGAAACATTCAAGTATCATTTATAACCCACTTTCATGATCAAACAAGAAGTCAATTTAAATAGTTGAATCCCAATTTTTCTACACATAGAACTCTTTAGGAGAAGCATGAGAAACTGTATCTAGTCAATTAATTCTCTACAAATGTTACCTTATCCAACAATTCACCAGCCAATTTCACTTTTTGTATGCCCTCAGGAGCTAGTCCAAACTCGTCAAGCGTGCCATTTTCCTGCAAATGCTTGCACTTTCTTTTGAATATCTTAAAAACATGAAATATGTTCAAATGAACTCCATTTATTTTGCAGAACTTTAAGAAGAAGAATTAGACTAACATAAGCAAATCAAATAAACAAAATGAAAGATTTGATGCATTCTAGTTATTTTACATTCATTTTGCAACATACCAAACAAGATCGTAATCCAAGCCATAAAATTTACTTTACCTCCAAAGAAATCGGCAACAGTAATGTTTAAATAAATTAATACACGAACCGGAAAAAAGGTTAAATTTAAGATGCAACTGTTTAAAAAAAACTTCGTGGGAATATTTGTGCGTTGGACAATGCAGAAGAAAAATCAAAATTTGAATAAAAAAGAGATTGTGCTCTGCTCGACTCCCCTATGGCTGCAATCTCCCCAAAGATTTAATATCCCATCATCATCCATCGTGATTAGTCCCAAATAGGAAGTTGTTCCTTCTTTTAATCCGAAAAATAAGAGAGAGAGAGAGAGAGAGAGAGAGAGATGTACTATTGAAGAAACAATAAGACCATTCTCGTTAGGGATGCTCTTGCCATGCCTCAGAATCCAGTATCTATTGTGAAGAAACGGCAGCGTCTTGCCCATTTCTCCTCCCGAATCCGTGGACTGGAAGAGAGGATAACATTACGAGTGATGGAGAAGAAATCCAATAAGCGTGCTCACGCCATTTTTTTGTAGGTAGTTAAAAACAGCTTTCTTTGGAAAAATTTGACTTCATATACGCTGTAATAGTTAAAATTGATCAAATGTACATTCAATTCTTTTTCTTATAAAATGCATCTTATAGTTTATTTCAGATACAATTATCACTATAGAAAAATACAATTAGAAGCTTGTGCAAGTATTTATGCAATTTTTTTAATAAAGACTAACTTGGCGCACCTTTCCCTTTCACATCCCTTTCTCTTTATGTAACAATCTAATAACACATGTGATCCATTTATAACAAATTTTATAATAAGATGTAATAAATTATGAGAACTTAAGCATATGAGAAATTTGGTTACCTAGAATTACATGTTGAGTTAGAGAAATCTTTTGTGCATTCAAGTTATATGTATCTTTGTCTTTCAAGTTTGTAGAATGAACTTCTGGGAAAATATAGTCTTCTCTCTATGCAATGCTCAAAAGAAAATGTATATGTGATTAGTCTGTTTTTTCATTAATTCTCATGCCAAAGCATTAAAGGCCTACGATCATCTCCATCCATTGGAATCTCTTTCTATCGTATGAGTATTTCTCAAGACCATATTGGTCTGATATATACAATAGAAGAGGATTCCATGATGCATTACTTCTTCCACATTTATTTTCCATGGAAGGATGCTAGGATGGTTGTTTCTTATTTTCTTTTAATCATGTGAAGGTGAATGATTTGAAAAATAAAATCAAATATTTTTAAAAAGTTAGTGATCGTTGGCATTGTTGATGTGATATTCAAATTTTAGATGTTACTTATATAAATATTAAAATTTAAGCACATATGTAAGAATATAAGATTTATGTGATGAATTGATGGACATCATTAAAATTTGGGAGAGGACTTAGGAAGAAAAAGAAAGTCAGTAAGTCGTCCATCAAGGAGAAAGTATCTAATCTATTATGGAGATTTTCAAGATTTTGATACTGAGATTATTTCTAATATGCCTCAAGCACATAGCTACAGTTGGTTCTCCTTCAGACTGTTTGGCGAGCATACCTCCTCCTCCTATTGCTGCAACTATGTCTTCTATTCCACTACCCTACAGCTACCTTCATCGTTTCGCTGCTAGCGGCTTTTGTTTCTTCCTCTTCTTCTATTATATATTGAAGCGTTGATTGCTTCTACTACTGTTCCTCCACCAGTGGCTACAGCTTTGCCTCTTTTACTGTTGCATGAGGACGCAGCTTTACTTGCTTCTTACTTTATTGAGATAGTAGGTTTGCCATTCATTAATGAACCATCATCCTGTTAGAAACTTAGAAATGTAAAATAAATTGATAATATAATATAAAATAAAAAATAAATTTATCATAATTAAGTAAATAAAAACAAAAGTAATAAAAATTTGATAATAAATTGATAATAAATTTAGGATAATTTAATATCTAAAGTTTGATATTTATAAATATTGCATATTTTTATGCATGAAAAGATCATTTTATTTTTAAAAATTAAGAACGGTGATATTTTTGATCTAATATTAAAGATTTGTACGTTATTTATGTGAATATGAAAGTTTAAATATTAGATATATAACTATATAAGATTTGCATAACATGTATATATGTAAATGATTTTTAGATCTCTAAACATGTGAATATCCGAGATTTATTGAGTAAAAATATATGAAATATAGACAAGTAGATAGATATGAGATATATGAGTAATAAACAGTACTTTGTATAATTATTTTTATTTGTCTTAAATAGTCTATTTTAATATAATTTCAAGATTAAGTCATCATTATGTGTTATGTATGTAAATTTCTACTCAATTTTTCTGCTAATTCAACTCAGCGTTATAGAGTGATTTGTAGGACGAGAACCTTTCGTTATTTCTCACAGAACTTAACGGATGCGGTGAATTCATCAAGTTGATACTTTGATGAATGTGTTAAACATAATTAAAGGTGTGCAATTGGTCGATTTAAACAGATCGGTTTTAAATTTTGTTAAATCGATCGATTTTAAATCCAGAATTTGAAAAAACAGATCCGTTTAATCAATAATATAAACTGAATCGATCCAAATCGGTTTATTTTTTTTTTGAATTTTCAGTTCAGTTTTGAAAAAAATAAAAATTGGAAATATAAATTACTATAATAATTATTTATTAAAGAATTACATCTTTTTTCAAATTATTTCATATAAAATCAAGTAACTCTTTAACAAATGAAATCAATAATATGCAAATTTATCATTGAAATTGATTTCTTGATAGGAATTTTCTAAAAAAAATTGAAAAAAAATTAAAATTTCTTGCTATTTTCGGTTTTATGAAGTAATTAATTATCATGAGAATGAGAATGAATTTTCTCTTGTCACTTAGGAAAATGACTGTTTAAGTTCATGCCTTATATACTAAAATTGGCCAAGGAGTTAAGATCAACTAACTTCCTAAGTAACTCATCGTCAATAAATAAGTATTAGGTAGTTTTAATTTTGAACCTTGTCAGATTAAAAATATTGAAGACGATAGTTTCTGATTTCAAATATTCAATAAATTAGCCCATTGAAGTCAATACGACTTGCCTATCGACATATATAAGGTGCTTCCTCAATGCATGGACATGATAGACATGATAAGTGTTATGTCAAGATTTTAAAGTTTAGAAAGAAAGTTGATGTTCTAATTTGGCTCTAAATTTATGTTTTCGATTTATACAGCCCAATCTCTTAATTAAAAATGAGTTAAGAGTTAGAAAAAGATAATGCAATATTTTGTTCCAACTTTAACAACAAAACATAAGCTAACAAATAATGCTTCATAGTAATTTAAAAATAAAGATTTACATACATAGTACATGATTTCTATTTATTTACATATTTAACACTTAAAGTTTGATATTTACATTTATAACACTTTCCCTATGTATGAAAGTTGAATTTAATTTTAAAAATATAATAATAATATTATTTTTGATGTATTGTTAAATATTTGAGTGTATGTATATAAATATAAAAATTTAGGTGTTCGATATGCAAATATATATAAGAATTATGTGGTATGTATGCAAAAAGCAAATTTTATGGCATGTGTGGGAATGATTCTTGTAAGTGTTTTAAGAACCATTTTAATTCAATCTCTTTAATTATTAGAGGTTCCAACAGTACAAAGTCTAGGAAAAATTGTTTTTTTATAGTCATCTCTTAATTTGCACCATTTATGATGATGTCAACCAATAGAAGTGCTTTATTAATAATCCTTTGTGTGCTAGTGATTTAGTACTTATTAGCTCAGTTGCCATTTTAAGAAGCCATTTTGAATGATTCACCTTTGCCAACACCTTTTTTAGTAAATGCTTAGTGGCAATCTAGATTGAATGCACCTACAAATATAGTTGAAGTTGTTGAGTTGTAATTATATATACCCATATTAATATTTCATGCTTGGATATCTCAAATTAGCTCCTTGAAATTTTTTTTTGCTAACATTATAAATGGGACGTTATTTCTTAGCATCTTCTCTAGTTAGAATCTAGCTTATAGCCTCCTCATCACTCGATCAAAGATACAAGTGTAAGTATTCTCCCATTTGTGAACAATAAAGTGAAGTAGCCAATGATAGTAGAAACTATAATTGTTTGAATCTATTCATGGGTTCTAGCCCTCATTCGCAGTAGTTGTTATAAATAGTCTTATCATCTACTTGTTTAACCATTGAAACTCTCTATGAGGCCATCATACTTGGATGTTAGTAGAACTAAAAATCTTTGCATTCTTCTTGCATCTTTTTTATTTGCATTCTAAACTCACCCTTCATAGTGATATCATTATTAATGATGAAAATGACACTACTAGCACTATTTTGGTCTCTCATCTACCTTCAAATCTTTCAATTGATTATGGTAATACTTAGAAAATTGTTAAAATTTTCCTATCATGTTGTAATTTCTTGATCAACTTAAAAATAAACATTTAAACAATAATTATGCATCTCTAAATTAACATATTATTGGCGAATTTAAATAACTTAGCTAGAGTTCTTGGGTGTAGTAAGATAGCAGCATAGTGACAATGTCCCTCCTTTAGATATTGAGCGATGCTTGAGGTTCAAAGTCCCGTTGAGCATTTTTTTTGGAACCACATAATGAAACTTCTCAATAATTTGCTAAGCTCTACCTATTTTTTAACAAGGTTCACTAGTTCTTTAGAGGACTTTATATGCTAACAAATTATGAGATGAATTACTTCTTGAACATAAAAAACTAAGTAATGATTCCAATGGCAGCTACAAAATCCCCTTGAAATATGACTCTTTGAATGTAATAAAGAATAATAAGCACTTTAAAGTATCATTGATAACAAGTAAAGTGTAATTGAGTCAAAATAGGTGACATTATAGGTTGGGTCTATCTTCTCTTTATAATAGTCATGGTTAGAGATTTTAAATTTTGTATAACTTTTTACCTCACCATTGGTCAGCTACGGCTTGCACTCCTTACCTAGCATCTCTTGTCGGTGATGTGTGAGAGAGAGTAGAATAGAATCTTCATCATTATAAGAAGATTAAGTTTTATCATTCATTGGGGCGGAGGATAATGATCTTGAGCTCGAGTGTGACCTATGATAACAACATTTGTTGTTCATTTTAGCATTCCAACTCTAGGAATGGCTTAAAAAATGCTCTAACATTTCTTAGATTATCTTTATCAATCTCTTCTCCATTTTAATGAACGCCTTCCGACCTATTTCTCCATGTTTATTGATCTCTATTCTCTTCCTCTTCTTAAAGTTAGTTTTTTTTTTTCAATTATTAGTATATGTCCATGCTCACTACAACCTAGAGAATGTTGGATTAAAAAATCCCCATGGGTAATGCTAGAAATATACAAAACTTACGACAAAGGAGAAAAAAAAGAATACTAATGTGAAAGAGAAATTCAGATTGAGAGGTTTTATAATTTCATTAGAAAATGACTATGTGTTGATTGTGTTACCTGAGCTCTCCTCTTGACCTCCTATTTTTAGATTTGGATTGAGATTTGAGTTTTATAAGAAATACTATTCATTAAACTAGATTAATAAGAAAAATACATCACAAGGCTCAATGACTGCTTGTTGTATAATGTATAGACCATCTAGTTTAACTATATTAACTAGTTAGATCGGGGTCTTCAAAGAATGAGCCCACCAACTTAATTTTTGAAGTCATTAGCTTAAAAGGAATCTGAGTAAATAGTTCATGAGATTTGAGCTAGCATATTAGGTGAGTCCAACTTGAATTTTTGGTGAGTATGCCATAATAAAAATGATGTGAATTCTCCTTGATCCTGGCTAGTTAGCACTAGCCTTGAAGATCTGATGCCAGCCTTAGTGAGTTCTTGTCTGCCTAGGTGAGTTACTTTGAGCCATGCCATCAAGCTTCTGAGATGTTTTAGATGAGCAACAAAAGTTATGTGCTACCATTATAAGCTGAGACAACTATGACACCAGCTCTTGTAAGGAATATATTCCAATTCATAAATAATATAAAGAGTTGCCCTTACATTACTTATTTTAAAATATTTCCACATAAGAGTTAGATGCAACATCAATTTTGATGTGAAAACTTTTCTAGGTTTATATTATTTTTCTTTTCCATTCAAATTAGGGCTTCCATAAGAGTGAAATAAGAATTGGGAGCACTTAATCCAACAAAGATACAACACATCAATGGTAGTAAAAAGTTGCTAAGTATCGAATGCGAGACTAATAGAGGAAATTAAAGAATTAATTCATATAATCATTAATTAATGCTTTCAAAGACTTGAAAATAAGATGTTCTCTAAGGAAGGTTATTTAAACCATAAATTATAGAATGTAACAATGAAGAGAAAAATTGAAAAGAAGATGATAAAGGGAGAAATAATATTTATGTATGGTTAAAAAAAACAACAAACCATATTAGTACAATTAGGGGTGTGTGAGTCAAGCCTACTCGAGCTTGACTTGATAAATAACACGTGAGCTGAACTCAATCAGCTAACAAGCCAAGCTCAAGATAGATCAAACTTGACTCATTAGCTTCATGAGCACTCTTTTAATAAATATTAATATAAAATATTTATACAAATACAGGTGTAGATAGTCTTATAAAATTGGTTAGGCTTATTATAGTAGGTAAGGACACACTTTATATATTTATGTGTGTGTGTGTGTTCTGGACTATAGTTTGGGCTATTCATATGTGATATGCCTATTATATAACATAATGGACAAAAATTCATTGTCACATATAATAGTTTATATTGTGTAGTGAGTGGGAGATAAAAAAATAACAATAAAAGAGAGTATACCAATGAACTATGTAATTATGCTCTCTAATATTTTTTAATCTACTATTATTAAAAGTGTAACACTTACCTGATAATTTTTTTAAATCATAATTAGTTGCTTGGGTTTGCCATTATCATTTTTACTCTATTTATTTATTATATTTAGTAATTAAATTTATATTGCTCAACCTGTTTAGAATTAGACTAAAAATATTTTATGAAATGTGATTTCTTGTCAATGGGATTAGATCAATAAATGAAAGGTAAAGACAATAATTGAGAGCAATAACAATGCTCATCATAAGAAAATATTAAATAAAAATTAAAGTAAAAAAAAATTGCAAGTGCATTAATGCACTAAAGTCCCCTATAAAATATTAGGCTTTCAATAACATTGAATTTAAATTAAGATTAGTACAATATATGAGTAGTTAATTGAAACTTTTATCATTCTTATTTCAAAGTAAATTAAATGATATTAAATATCTTCATGACATAAACTTTGAATAGATATCCTCTCCTATTTCTCTCTATAAAAATGCACTTGGACTAGAGTAAACCCATAAAACTTATCAACTAAACTAATGGAGTCAAATTGTGTGTGCGCCTTGTCGGTGCTAGACATATGATCATTGGATATTTCATTGAATCTTTTAATCAATCTTTTAGATTTATAGCTTGTTTCTATTCATGCAAGAAAAATAATTAAGCTTACCATTACTCACCACGTAACATATAATGTTACTAGTAAATTATCATTAGATGTCTATTAATGTTAGATTTTTATTAATCATTGATGTTTAAGGCCTCTTTTCTAGTCGATAAAACATTTGAGTGGACTATTAACTATCCTTATTATGAGGAGGACTATATTTTCTAATATATAGCTTAAATCTTAACTATGCACAACTCCATTTTTTTTTCAAAATTTTAAATTAAAAATTGTCTCATATGAGCTGCTCTCAACTTATTTATGTGCGTTAAATGCCCAAATTTTTTTTTTAAAATTAAGATGCAAATTCTAATCAAATTTCTATGACTTATGTAATTATGACACATATTCATATGCAAAATATCAAAACTAATACACCACAACATATACCAATATAAAATTTAAATAAACTCTTTTCATTAATAAGAACTTAATCTTCCTTTTTAAGCTAAGAAATCTTTTAAGGATTTAAATACTTTTCTCAATTATGCTTAGATCATTTTTTTTGGCCATCATATCTTCAAAACTTTGGGAATCAATTAAATCTTACACTCTTCTTTGGCATTAAAATTATTATTATGAAGCTAACTTATTTCATTGATCTTTGAAAAACTAAGGGTTTAAACACATACAAATTCTTATCTAAATTTTTATATCACATCAAAAATATCATTCACTAATTATTTTTAAAAGTTTAAACATATCTTTTGCAATATATATATATATATATATATATATATATATATATATATATATATATATTGTTGCGTAGAAAATTTTAGAGTAAACCTTGCTTTTGGAAATCCAACCTACGATAGTTAAGAGAATAAAAAACTCTAAATTTTATGTGAAAAATCCTGAAAGAGGGGAAAAATCTGACCCAATAAAAATGCTCTACTATATATCCGCTTTGGAATATAGAGTTTAAATCTTCCCAACAATGGGATTACAAGATTGTATGTAGGTAATCCTGATAATGGAAATTCCAGAATCAGGTTACAATAATCTATCGCGGTAGTAGTTGGTAGCGGTTGTTGGTGGCGACAATGATCGGATACGGTGGAGATGAACGAACTTCTAGCTCTCTCCCAATTTTTCCCTAAGTTCGTTTCTAGCTCCTTCCTTCCTTCATGACAAGAATGGGGTCCTATTTATTGGGGTTTGAGAGGAAATTTTGGTTATTGTAGCCAAAATCCCAAAACATTTCATCGGACGGTTCATATTAATTCATTTGATCATAGATATTTTGTGTTGATTTGACCATTCAAATAACATTCGATTTGAATGATCTTAGAATCATTGAATTTGTCTCTCATTGAGTCACTCGATTTTATAAGCGCCAAATTTGGAAGTCATTTGATCATCCAATTAGTATATCGAAGTTTTCAGGTGTAGCCTTTAATCTTAATTCGAGCTCATTTTGGCTCTACTTCACCAAATTTGAGTGACGTTGAATTTGTCTTATTGAGATATTTAATTATTATGCAAAATAACCTATGTGCATTATTTTAAAATTTTGTGCATGAATTATCATTTGCCCCCTATTTTTGGATGATAAAACTTACTTCATCCAAAAATATATTAATAATATTAAAAAAAAGAATTAATAATTTTAGCTAAAAATCATTACGATTTGTAATTATATATCATTACGATTTTTAATTATATTATGTATATTATGTGACGCTTATTCTAGAGATTTTGGCGAATGTGTAAATTCATTTAATGTGCATGGTTGAATATCTTGTAGGAGTAAATTGTTGGATTTTTGCACAAAAGATCCTCCAAGAAATTGGGTCAATAGATTTTTATTTATAAAAAATGAATGAGGGTTCCTTGAAAAGTGGGAAAAATTAAAGAGATATCCTTCTTTCAAGTGTGTTTGAATATATTGAAGGGTCATAACATTATGAAAGTCGAAGATCTTCAATATGAGACCCGCTATATTAATCAATATGTGAAGGAAGAATTCTTATTCAAAGTTGGCCTTTTAATTCAAATTGGGAGATCCCATGCTATTATGCTGAAGAAGTCTGATAAGGGTAAGGAAAGATTTGATCCCGTTTCCACAGTAACCTCCAAACGACCAGCAGGAAAACGTGTACCAATTCCTCCAAGAGGAAAAAGTCAGATGACCCACATATCAGATCCTTTGATAAGAACTGTGAAATGATCTCGTCAAAAATTTTTATTCCGTAAGAAGTGTTAAATCACCTATGCAGTGGGCGCCAACATGCTGACGAGTTGGTAAGAATTTTTTTACATTTTTTTATTTTTTATTTTATAACTTTTTTCTCTCTTTCTTTTCTCCTCATCTCCCTCTTACTCTTCATCTTCTTTTTAATCATCATCTTCTTCTTTTTTTCAGATATTGAAGAAGACGAGTATCGATCTTAAATTAGATGATACTTTGAAGGCATGGAATACTGAGTTTATGAAGATCAACTATCTCCATGGTGAATATAAGCAACGATATGAGTCTAAGGTATAAAAAGTTATAGCCTTAGAGGATCAGTTGGCCAAGTGTAGGATTGAACTGTCAACCATGGCGACTTCCCTTTCATTTCAGCATTAGGAGGTCGATAGGACTCCAGATGGCTAGTGGATGTACGAGCTAAAATAAATCTGACTACGAAGACCTTAGAAGCTACCATTGCTAAGATACAAACCTTAGAGGAGAAGAACAAGGCATTACTAGCACAGATCTGAGAAAATGAGAATATAGAAGTTGACACCAACTTGAAGATTATAGAGAGCTTCAAAAAATCCACGACCTTCAAGAGTATAATTCAGGATCGAGTTCATGAAGCTCGTGATCATATCTACGATATTGAGGTGAAGGATCTGGAATGGCAGCTTCTTGAAGAAGGTTTTATTCATGGTTTTCTGAAAGGGACCCACCTGGTTCATCGCAAGATAGGTGTAGATATTGAAAGCCTTTCACTGAGTCAAGTTTCTGAAGATTCATCTCCAGGGGATGACGCAGAGAATTCTTCTTCCTCTTTTTCTAGTGATAATAGTGAAGATGTGGATCTTATTTGATTACATTTTTATTTCATTTGTATTTGAGATCTTCTAGTAGATGACATATAATCATGTTTATGCATGTGTCATAGTGATTTGAATTTTTATTTTAAAATAAAATGGTTGATGTTTAAAATGATTTGTTACTGATTTAGGCTATATGTCAGAAAGTTATTCGGCGATGTTAGCCTGTATATTTTAAGAAAAAAATTCAGCAAGGATTTCTAACCTATCTGAGATTGTTTGTCAGAGTTTTGCTCGATGACGTTAACCTATATGAAGTAGGTGCGAAGTTTTGACCTATTCGAGGTTGTTTGTCAGAGTTTTTGCTTGATGACGTTAACCTGTGTGGAGTAGGTGCAAAGTTTTGACCTATCCGAGGTTGTTTGTTAGAGTTTTCACTCGATGACGTTAACCTGTGTGGAGTAAGTGCAAAGTTTTGACCTATCCGAGGTTATTTATCAGAGTTTTTGCTCGATGATGTTAACCTGTGTGGAGTAGGTCTAATCAAAATCACTTGAGATCAATTTTTATTTCTTCTCATTATTATTGTTTTGATTTATCCTCTTTTCAAACAAAAATATGAAAGATCAAAATATATTGTTCAATTCAAATGTTACATCATAAATTCATTGATAATATCTTCATAAGTTCTCAGCATTCCAAGTGCGTGGAAGAATTAATCCCTCTGAATCTTTGAGCTTAGAAGTTCCTGGTTTAATCATAGTAACCACTACATAAGGTCCTTCACAAAGGGGTGAAAGTTTGTTACATTATGGTTCTTTTCGTGCAGATACTAAACTTCATAGATCTCCAATGTTGATAGGTCTAGCTTCACTCTTGAAGTGACGTGTGATTCATTGATGATAGGCATCATTTTTGATTGAAGCTACTTCTCTTATTTCAGGCAATAAATCTAGATGATATCGGAGTTTTTCTTCATTATTTGTTACAACAAAAATCTGGACCTTAGGACTGGGGATACCGATGTCAACTGGAATGATTGCCTCCATCCCAAAACATAAATTATAAGGTGTCTCACCAGTTGGTGTTCTTATAGTTGTCCGGTAAGCCCATAATACATTAGGGAGTTTGTCCACCCATTGCCCCCGCAACCTTATCCAAACGTGTCTTCAAGCCTTTTAGAATTGTTCGATTCGTAACCTCAATTTGACCATTTATTTGGGGTGTGCTACAGTTGTATGAATCAATTGAATGTGTAAATCTTTGCAGAAGGAAGTGAATTGTTTTCCATGAATTGAGTCTCATTATCTGTTATGATTTTTGCATGAATTTCAAAATTACAAATAATATTTTTCCAAACAAATTATTTAGCATTGACTTATGTGATTTTTGCTAATGGTTCTGCCTCAACACATTTAGTGAAATAATCTATCGCCATAATGATGAATTTTTGTTGTCCAGTTGCAATAAGAAATAACCCCATAATATCTATTCGCCATTGAGCAAAAGACCAAGGGCTCTGAAAAGACTAAAGCTCGGTTGGTGAATACAATTGTTACACTTTTTTACAAAATATAATGCATCATTTTTTTATTATAGGCCAATAAAACCCGTGTCTCAAGATTTTGTGGGCAAGTGCTCTGCCCCCCAAGTGTTCTCCACAAATACCCAAATGGACTTCTCGAAGTGCATGCTCTGCTTCGGATGGTGGAAGACATTTGAGATATGATCCTTTGAATGATCTTTTATATAATTCACCAATAATGTTGAAGTTTGTGGCTTGTCATCCAATATGGATGATGACAAAATTGAATCTTCGATAGAGCTCCATCGTAAAAGTGAATATCGATCTATCCAAGAAACTTACCGATTCATCAATGGGATTTTCCCAAGGTCCTTATATGCTGGGAAAATGAATGTCTTCTATATAGTTTCTCTTGTATATGTTAGATGAAGTTGAAGTGGAGAGTTTCTAAAGAGCATCAGCTATAACATTTTGATTTCTTGGAAGACTTATTCGATGGAGAAGAGATTTTACTATATGAAGGTATTACATTAGAAGATGATTGGGAGTGTTAAAATCTCCTTCAACATGAGAAACGAAAAATAGCAAATCAGTGTAAATTATCAGATTTTGAACTTTACAATCAATAGCCAATTTTAACCCCGCTACAAAACTTCATATTCGTAACATTATCGAGTTGAAAACTTTAATGTAGCGTAGGACATCATATTCAAGAGAAATGAGTAGAATTTCACTTTAGCACCAGTTTCTAGATGCTCCATCAACAAATAAAGTCTAATGTTGTGATATTGAATAAGAAGAATTTATCTCAATAGAATGGATGGCATTCAACAATAAAATCCTAATACCGAGATTTGATATCGGGCAAAAGTGAATATTAAATTTTTCCAATTCAACTGACCATTTAACTAATATTCTAGAAGCTTTTGATTTTTGGAGGATAATTTTAAGTGGATGTTATGTATAAACGCCGATATAATGACCTTGAAAGTATGGGTGTGACTTTCTTGTCGAGAACACCAATGTTAAGGCAGGTTTATATGGCAAAGGATAATGTCCTTCCACGTCAAATAGAATTTTATTAATGTAATAAATTGATTATTGCCCTCACCTCTTCGAGCAACACTTATTAAAGGCGATAACGAGATACAAATAAAGCATTTCTGATTAGCTTTGATTGATAACAATGATGATGATGACAAATATTTTTTGAGCTGCTCGAATGCAGTTTGACATTCATTAGTCCATTGAAAGCCATTATTTTGAGCACTCTTGAGTATTCTAAAGAATGGTAAATATTTGTCTCCCATTCGAGCCAAATTGTGATAGGCCCACCATCGTCCCTATTAGGTCTCCTTTATACTCTTTGGGGCATCATATCTTGTATAGCCCTTTTCTTCTCGATCACTGATGAGTGATCATAAACCCTAAAATTTTCCAGATGTAACTACAAATGCATATTTAGGGGTTTAAGCATTTAGATGTTTTGTTTTAGTACTTATAACTTATATCATCCACATATACTTCCATAGTATAACCAAGAAGAGTTTTGGAAACTTTATTCATTAGGCATTGATACATGGCTTTTGCATTTTTCAATCCAAATAGCATTACTTGATAACAATACAAAACTTTATCAGTTTGAAAAGCGGTGGCTTTATCATCATCTGGATTCATCTTTATTTGCTTATATCCAAAGTAAGCATCCATAAAATTAAATAATTGTTGACCTGAAGTGGCGTCGACCAATTGATCTATGTGCGGGAGAGGAAAATAATCTTATGGGCAAGTTTTATTAATGTCGGTGTAGTCAACACACATTCTCCATGCCCCATTAGATTTCTTCATCAGGACAATGTTTGCCAACCATATAGGATAATGCACTTCTCATATAAATCCTGCGTCTAAAAGCTTATCAACTTCTTGCTCAAATGCTCGTAGATGATTTAGAGTGAAGTTTCTATTCTTTTGAATGATGGGCTTGAAAGTTGAGTTGATTTTGAGGGAATGAGTGTGGGCTCAAAATTTCCCTTGACCTCGACATATTGAATTGAAGAGAGTATGATTTATGCATCATTGTAATTTTTTAGAGGCAAATGGAATAGTAGATAAGACACTACCTAGAGATTTCACCCTCATTTTTTGAGGACTATAGATCTAGTTCTAGGTTTCTTATAGGTGCAAGCCCCTATAGTTAATTACCCCTCTCAATAAGTGAGAGATAACTTTCGATTAAGGCTAGTCATTAGATCACTTAATACATAGCGTATAGTAGCAGCATGTGGAGTTTAAAATTTAGAATTTATGAAATTAATCATTTCAGCTTAAACCTGATGGTTCGGGGAATGATGACGTGCCCGATCTAGATCCCATGGTTCCATCATCCCGGTCATGCGTGGTCCTAGTCTACTTAGTGAGGAGGTAGTGACCCAACCGATCAAGGATCCTTTCGACATGGGTTACGTCATCCAAGAAATTCTTGTAGACTTGGGGTGGTGTTTGTCTAAGGAGATAGGAAGTCTCCAACACAAGATGGTTTTCTATCAAATGTACCTATGATTCACAACTTAAAAGCGAGCCGTTGAGCATACAAATTTATAATGATTATAAATGGAGCCTTATTAGCCAAACAACCCGATCAAGGACCCATCTACTTCATCTATGGAGCCCACGGTCAGAGGACACGAGCCACATCCTTACTGGCAAGAGATTGATTGAGAGCGAACATAGCAAAACATTTGATTTGACATTAGCTCCTTTGTGAGCTAGAGTTTTCTTAATTTATCACCCCGATAAATAATTGCGGAAGGTGGATATATTGAATTTTGCTTTAAGCTTTTATTGATTAAATTTTATTTAAGCAATTTTTAGGTTGACACTCAATTAGAGTTAATTTGATTTGAAATTAAAATCACATTTTGATGAAGTATCCCTGTTGAAATCACCATTCATTCAACCATCATGGATAGTTAATTGATTGACTCGAATACTTGAGAACTTTAAATTGTCAACTCTGTTTAGCTCTTAATGAGGATCATATCTACATCACATGATAAAATTAGACTCTCGATGTTTCACCAAGTTGAAATTCTTATAATGGATTTTAGGTTTTGTTAACGGACTAGTCTAAGACTAAAGAAGCAACCCATGAATCCTCATACTTGAATCTAAACATTCAGCAAAATATTGGGGCCCATACGGGTGTATCTAAGAATGTCTTATTTAATGCATTATGTTAGCTTGTACAAAGTGTTGCGAATATGGTGGTGTAGAAGATGTTGTAAATTTATTTAGTATCTTATTAGATATGTGTGAGGGCATACTTCATACAGTTATATTCATACAAGTTTATATGTACAAAGTTCACCCAAAAGAAAGCTTCAAGCTTTTCTAATTTTATCATTTAAGGACTCTTCACACTTTCTACAACAAGAGTTGTTAGACCCAATTTAGATTTATCCTTAACTTCATATCAAATTCTCTATTTATTTGAAAATTAGACTTCAATTTTATTGCAAATTTGTTACAAGTTTAGTATTAATTTTTTAAGTTTCACTTGTATTATTTTGATAACAAACATGGAACAAGGTTGTTGTTATATGTTTTACATATGTTGTTAGCTTAATTATAAGTGGGTCCCATCCCAAAGGATGGCTTTCTTTCCTATAAATAAGAAGGGAGGTCTCTTACCTTTCACATCATTTGTTTGAAAAGAAAACTTCATAGCCTTTAAAGCTTTTGAAGAAAGGAAGGGAACTTGCTTGCGTTTAAAGTAAGTATTTTACTTTGTTATTATATTTTCTATTTGTTTTATTTTGTTTCCTTTAAGCATTCTCTACTTTGATTTAATGCTTATCTTCATGTTTATCGTACATATTTTTATTTAATTTGAGTTTAGGTGATTTTCATTTGAATTTTTTTAAGTCAACTTATCAAAATTTCATTTTTGGCTAGATGAGGACATAGATGTTTGCTTGCTGCCCTATTGAGTGTAGTGGTGTCTTCCATCTTAGAATTACACCCTATGGCGAGTCTTGAAACCAAAAAAAAATCACAAACATATACATATATATACTTCCACATCGACATTTAAACACATCCACAACTTATACTTCGACGCATTCACAATTTCTTGCAATTTTATTTCCTATTTTGGATTAGAGATGAGAGGAAGAGGACTGAGTTCATATTGGAAAGAGTGTTTAGGAGGAGAAAAGAAAAGTAGGAAGGAGAATTATGCGGGCTATTTCTGATTTGAACATGATTTAGTTGGATTTATCTTAAATCCTACCAATCGACATTTCTGCAATTTGGAGAGAATGGAGGAAGTGGGAAAAGAAAGAAGAGGAAGAAGAAGAAGAAGGGAGAAGAAGAAAGGAGAAGGAGCATTACTTTTTTTTTTTTAGTTTTTGTAGGAGGAGAGGTTTTGGATTGGAGAGGGTAAGAAGAATGGGGGAAGAACTCCTTTGTTGATTTGATTGAGAAGAAGCGAGAAAGAGGGGAATAGTTGGAGGAGAAGAGGAGGGCGATTATGGAGCGTGGAGCCGCTGAGATGGCGTCGAGTGACATCTCAGGAGTTGGTCCAAGTGAAACTCCATATCGGGTTTGGAGATCCAAATGGAAGGGAGGGTTTCTTGCAGAGGAAGAGGGTTGCTTTCTTCCATGTGAAGAGGAGTCATGTGAACGAAGTGTGAGTGGAGGAATAAAGATTGGTTACTTGGTGGAATTTAGGGATTTAGGTTAGATTTAAGTTTATTCAATTTCACTTATCACTTAAAATGAATTTTACATCGATAAAATCACATAGTTGATGTATATATCAATATTAGCTTATTCGATATTTGGACGACATATTTTCGCGATGCCGTTTGGTTCAAGTCCACATCAAATTGAGTCAATTTCAACTCAAAATGCATGTTATCATTTTCACTTTTGACAACTCATCCAATTGAATGCAAACAATCTTACTTGATAGATTTAGACATTTCAAACTAATCAATTAATTTCATGAGCGTGGGTGCCTGGACTTCGATATCGTGCATGCGTATTGATGACTTGATCATTTGATAAGTTGATCATCAAGTTATGTATTTATATTCTAACATTTCTTGAAAATGAAGTCCATTTAATCAGTTATTTGGGTTAATTTTGATGTATTTTAAGATTTACGTGATCACTTGATCATTGCATTTTTAAGTATTATTGCTATATCTAATTTGATAGTTTTGACATTTTTATTCTACTCAATTTTATGAGCATTGATATTATCATACCTTCGACTCTATTTACACACATAGCTATTTTCATTTATTTTGCAATATTTATATTCTATTTGATGTTTTGAATATGATAAATACTTATCAAAATTTTGACATTATTTTCATGCATTTGAACGATTGCTTTTTCTAAGTTTCGAATTGACATGCTTGAACTTATGACACATATGTATCTGAAATATGACCTCGGATCAATTCCTGTTGGACTAAACAAAAAATCTAATTTTGACATAAGTTGATGTATTTCTTTTCTTACCTTTCACATCATTTGCTTGAAAAGAAAACTTCATAGCTTTAAAGCAAGAAAGGAAGGAACTTGCTTGCATTTAAAGTAAGTATTTTACTTATTATATTTTCTCTTTGTTTTATTTCCTTTTATTCTCTACTTTGATGCTTATCTTCATGTTTATCGTACATTTTTTTATTTAATTTGAGTTTAGGTGATTTTCATTTGAATTTGTTTAACTCCTGAACTTTAGTCAAAATTTCGGCAATATTTTGGTTGGATGAAGTGACATCTAACAGATGTTGGAGAAAATATGAGTGGAAGAACAATGGGATTATGGGGCTGTGGTCTTAAACCTCAAAGAAAATCAAACACATATACACATATACTTTCACATCGACATTTAAACACATAACTACTTCAATTCACAATTTCTTTCAATTTTATTCCCTATTTGGAGAGAATGGAAGAGGAGGAAGTGGAAAGAAGAGTGTTAGGAGAAAATGGAGAAAAGAGGAAGGAGAATCTGGGGTTTTTTATTTTTTTTTTTTAAATATCATTTGAGAATGGAGGAAGGAGTGGGAAGAAAGAAGGAAGAAGAAGAAGGAGAAGAAGAAAGGAGAAACCTTACATTTTTTTGATTTTGGAGGAGAGGTTTTTGGTTGAGAAGAAGAATGGTGGAAGAACTCTTTTATTTTTGTGGTTGAAGAAGAGGAAAGAGGGGAAAGCTGGAGGGAGGGAGCGATTATGGAGCGTGGAGCTTCTGCAGATGGCATCAGTCAGCGATGGGAGTTCATCCCTGAAGGCTCTATACACTCGGGTTTGGAGATCCAAAAGGGGAGGGTTTCTGTGCGTGAGGTTGATTTCTTTCTGCGTGAAGAGGGAGTGCGTGAACGGCATGAGTGGAGGAATAAG
Source organism: Cymbidium sinense (assembly GCA_021442155.1). Taxonomy (NCBI): domain Eukaryota; kingdom Viridiplantae; phylum Streptophyta; class Magnoliopsida; order Asparagales; family Orchidaceae; genus Cymbidium; species Cymbidium sinense. Next base: position 3,974,427 of record CM038232.1, read on the forward strand.
GCCGGTTCGGTTATTTGGAATTTGGGGATTTAGGTTAGATTTAAGTTTATTCAATTTCATTAAGCACTTAATCCCACTTAAAATAAATTTTACATCAATAAAATCACATAGTTGATGTATATATCAATCTTAGCTTATTTCGATGTTTGGATGCTTTGTGATCGTTTGTCCTCATCAAATTGAGTCAATTTCAACTCAAAACACATTATCATTTCAATGCTCAACTTTTGCAAACTCATCCAAATTGAATGCGAATAATCTTACTTGATAGATTTAGATGTTTCAAAACTAATGGCAATCAATTTCATGAGAAATCATTTGGTTTGCATCGGTGCCTCCTGACCTCGATATGCGTACATGCGTGTTGATGACTCGATTATTTGATCAGTTGATCATCAAGTTGTGCAATATTTATATTCTAACCAATTTTAACATTCTGAATACAATGGTGAAGTCCATTTATTGATTAGAGGTCATTTGGATTGATTTTGGCGTCACGGTATTTTTTAGCTCAATTTATGCGCTATCACTTTCGATCATTCGACATTTGCACTGACTAGTCTAATTAAGCGTGGATAGTCTAATTTGATAGTTTTTAATATTTCAAAGCTAATGACGTAATCAATTTCATGAATGGAGGTTGTTCGAATATTATCACAGCTTTCTGACTCTGATATGTGTGTCTACACTTTGATAGCTTGATCGCTTGATCGGTTGTTTGTTAGATTGTGCAATATTTATATTCTGACCAATTTCGACATTTTGAACATGCTGGCAAAATCCGTTCATTGATCGGAGGTCATTTTGACCATTTTCGGTGACGTCTAGTGCATTTGAGCCCCAATTTGCACTATCACTTACGAAGTCCGTCGAATTCGACTTGTGGGCTTAACCCGACTTATGACACATATGTGGAGGTCAACAATGACACATATGTGGAGGTCAATAATGAGATATGTCCTCAGGATCAATTCCTGGCATATATGTTGGACTACAAACAAATATATTCTAATTTTGACATAAAAAGTTGATGTACTTCTTTCTTTCATCCTTAGAGAGCAACAAACATACTTGTACTATTTTTTAAAGATATTCTTCTGATAACGGGATGCTGATCAACTCTTCGACTGGTTATGCTCTCTGGAGTGTTTCTTCATCTCTTAAATCAAAATTTTGATGCTTAATATTATTGAGGGTTGTGGTCGGGTCTGCCTTAAGTAACAAGTTTGTGCTATATGCTGGTTGCCACGAACCTCACCTATTCCCTTAGAGGTTGGAAATTTTTTTTTCAGATGAGGTATGGATAGTGCCAAAATTGATTGCAAGGGTCTTCCAAAGATAGCATTATAGGTGATATTTAACCACCATAAATTGAATCAAATGTGTGTCTTGTTTAAGGAATTTTCCAAGAGTAACCAGGAGTGTTACTTCTACCCTTACCGGTCGATTGTCAAAGCCATATAATGGCTCAACTGGTTGGAGTTTTTCCCTTACAAGACCCATATTTAAGAATGTCGAGTAGAATAATACATCGACAGAGCTACCATTGTCAACCAAAATTCTCTTAACATTATAACAAGGATCTCCAACCCCTGCATTGATAGCTAAGGCATCTTGATGTGGAGTTTGTATCCCTTCAAAGTCAGAATCATCAAATACAATAGACTAATCAATTCATGACCTCTTCATTTAGGCTCTTTCGGTGTAGTGACTAGAACTTGATAATAAAATTGTGATCTGCCAATGATAGTTACGATTTCTCCAACTATTTGTCGATTTTCTTGCGATTGTCTTGGCTACTGTCTTAGCTGGGGTTAGTTTAGCCATCCGATAGGATTATTATTATTTCTTTGTTTATTATGAACAAATTGTCGGAGATAGCCATGTTGTAACAACCTTTTGATTTCTTCCTTTAGATGTCTGCAGGCCTCAATGGTATGTCCGTATCCTCGATGAAAGTAACAATATTGATCTTAATTTATGATGTTCGGTCTTAGGAGATTAAGCTATTTTATATTATTTTTATTTTGAATAGCCATTAAAATGTTCGTGCAAGAGGCATTTAAGGGTGTATATTCTTTTAACAGGCAAGGCTCATGCGATGATTGGGTAGGCTTGTGGGGTAGGTTCTGAAACTTCCAGCAATCATGCTTTTTTATTTGAGATGCGTGAAGATTATCATTTGCGTCTCCTTTATGCTTCTTAAAAGAATATTTGCATTGTTTCTTATGGGCATTGATGGCTTCATTCACCATAATCTGTGCCTCTACTCTCCGTACAAGGTCTTCATAAGAATGAACTATTTCTCTCATCAATGATGAGTAGAATGGTCTAGGCCTTAAGCCTCCCAAAAAACACCTCGTAATAATTCAGGATCTACCCTTGGAATTTGTCAAGCTTCACTCGAAGATCTTTGAAAATACTCTTTTTGTGTTTCTCCTTCATTCTAATGTATTCCAAAAAGGTGAGATGGATCCTTAATGGTTCATCGATTAGAAATGAATTGTTAAACAAAAATTTTGGCCAAATGAGAGAAGTTGAGAATGCACCCCTGAGGGAGGGAATAGAACCACGTATGAGCTTATCCTTTAAAAGTAATTGGGAAAACTTGGCAGAGTAAAGCATCAGAGGCTTGTTGAATGTGTAGAATGGTTATGTAATGATTGATATGCTCATAAGGATCATAAATCCCATCATAAAGCTTCACTTTTTCAAATCATTTCTATAAAATCAAGTAAGTCTTTAACAAAAAATCAATAATATACAAATTTATTATTGAAATTGATTTTTTTGATAGGTTTTCTAAAAAAAATGAAAAAATAAAATAAAATATTTATCTATTTTTGGTTAGATTAGATTAAGATTTTATAAAATCAATCGATTGAATATTGTCAAAATCAAAACCAAAATCCAAGAATTTTTTTTAAAAGGATCCAAATTCAAAAAATTAGTTTGGATTGATATGATTTTCAGTTTTAACAAAAAAAATGCACACCTCTAAACATAGTTATCAGCAAAATGTTGATTTATATTCAAGAATGAAATATTTTATATAAAGAAAGGTGAGAAAGAATACTCTTTTGTAAGGAAAGAAAATTAGATTGCAGCATTTGTTGATCTCAAAATAAGTTTCCAATATGAAATACTTTCTCTTTAATCCTTAGTTTATAACATTTTGTTAATTTTCTTTTGGCTTTTTTTGCTTTATTAAAGATTGAACCTTTTGTTTTTTTTTCAAGCAAGTCCATTATAGTTTACATATATCCTTCATTCAAACCTCTTTTATTCATCAAATTCTTCTTCTTCTTTAGAATTTCATATGATAAATACCCTTATGAGTTTTATAATTTTTTATATGAGATATTAAAATTAGTCTTTTATTCCCCATAAAATTATTTTTATTTTTTACTTTTTTCCTAACATATAAATTTGTCCATCACGACCGATTCCACCCCTTTAAATACCCTTTGATTGTATAAATTGTGTTCGACTTGTAATAATATCACCGTGTCATGTACTCATATGATAATTCATAAGGTGTCATCTAGTCACTAAAGATGGGGTTGTTCATAGAGCTGAGCTGATGATAAGACTTCAACTCATTTGACTTTTGCACTTTCAAACTTCTTTTGCAAAAAGTTTCAAAATTTGTTTCTTAGTCATCAAAGATGGGATTATTTATTATTATTTTTAATGATAAACTAAAGTAAATTTTGACTTGAATTCCTTGACCTCGAAATCTTTAAAAGTGATCATCATTATAAGAGGATTATATCAACAAATGATATCTATTTAGATAAAAATATGGATGGCTTTTTAGTTACTTGAATTTTTCTAATGCCTTTAAAATAATTTGTTTTATGAAGTAATTAATTGTCATGAGAATGAATTTTCTCTAGTTACTTGATTAGGAAAATGATTATTTAAGTTCATGCCTTAGAAAGTAAGTTCTAATTTGGCTCCTTAGAAATGTGCTTAGTTCTAAATTTTCAAAAATTTCAACATTAGCTTTAACTTTAAAATGTTTTTTTTATAAAATTTATGCTTTTGATTTGTACTTGTCCATTCTCTTAATTAAAATGAGTTAAGAGTCAGAAAAGATAATGCAATATTTTGTTCCAAGTTTCACAACAAAACATAAGCTAACAAATAATGCTTCATAGTAATTCAAAAATAAAGATTTACATACATAGCGCATGATTTCTATTTATTTACATATATAATACTTAAAGTTTGATATTTACATTTATAACACTTTCCCCTATGTATGAAAATGTTGAATTTAATTTTAAAAATATAATAATAATAATAGTATTTTTGATGTGTTGTTAAATATTTGAGTATATGTATATAAATATAAAAATTTAGATGTTCGATCTGCAAGCATATATAAGAATTATGTGGTATGTATATGCAAAATTTTTATTGTATGAGTGGGTATGATTCTTGTAAGTGTTTTAAGAACCATCTTGATTTTATTTCTTTTTTGTTAGAGGTTCCAAGTACAAAGTCTAGGGCAAATTGTATTTTTATAGTCGTCTCTTCATTTGCACCATTTATGATGATGTCAACTAATAGAAGTGCTTTAATAAAGTCTTTTGTGTGCTAGTGATTTAGTACTTATTAGCTTAGTTGCCATTTTAAGAAGCCATTTTGAATGATTCACCTTTGCCAACACCATTTTTAGCAAATGATTAGTGGCAATCTAGATTGAATGCACCTAGAGGTATAGTTGAAGATGTTGAGTTGTAATTATATATACCTATATTAATATTTTATGCTTGGGTATCTCAAATTGGCTCCTTGAATATTTTTTGCTAACATAATAAATGGGACGTTATTTCTTAGCATCTTCTCTAGTTAGAATCTAGCTTATAGCCTCCTCATTAACTTGATCAAAGATACAAGTGTAGTATTTTCCCATTTGTGATTACTAAAGTGAAGTAGCCAATGATAGTAGAATTATAATTGTTTGAATGTATTCATGGGTTCTAGCCCTTATTGACACTAGTTATTATAAATAGTCTTATCATCTACTTATTCAACCATTGAAACTCTCTATGAGGCGGTTATAATTGGATCTTTCCCTTCTTCTTACATCGTTCTTATTTGTATTCCAGACTCTCCCTTCATAGTGATATCATCACTAATGATGAAAAATGATATCTTACTATTTTGGTCTCTCATCTACCTTCAAATCTTTTAATTGATTAGGGTAATACTTAGAAAATTGCTAAAATTTTCCTATCAGGTTGTGATTTCTTGATCAACTTAAAAATAAACTTCTAAACAATAATTATGCACCTCTAAATTAACATATTATTGGAGAATTTAAATAACTTAGCTTGAGTTCTTGGGTGTAGTAGGATAGTTGGATAGTGACAATGTCCCTCCTTTAGATATTGAGTTGTGCTTGAGGTTCAAAGTCCCATTGAGCATTTTTTTTTGAAACAACATAATGAAACTTCTCAATAATTTGCTAGGCTCTACCTCTTTTTTTTTTTTTTTTAACAAGGTTCACTAGTTCTTTAGAGGACTTTATATGACAACAAATTATGTGATGAATTACTTCTTGAACATAAAAAAACTAAGTAATGGTTCCAATGGCAGCTACAAAATCCCCTTGAAAGATGGCTCTTTGAATGTAATAAAAAATAATAAGCACTTTAAAGTATCATTGATATCAAGTAAAGTGTAACAAAGTCAAAACAAGTGACATTATAGGTTGGGTCTATCTTCCCTTTATAATAGTAATGGTGAGAGATTTTAAGTTTTGTATAACTTTTTACCTCAACATTGGTTAGCTACGGCTCACTCCTTACCTAGCATCTCTTGTCGGTGATGTGAGAGAAAGTAGAATAGAATCTTCATCACTATAAGAAGATTAAGTTTTATTATTCATTTGGGTGGAGGGTAATGATCTTGAGCTCTAATGTGACCTATGATAACAACATTTGTTGTTCATTTTAACATTCCAACTCTAGGAGTGGCTTAAAAATATGCTCTAGCATTTCTTAGATCATCTTCATTAATCTCTTCTTTATTTTAATGAGCCTTCACGACAAATTTCTCCATGTTTATTGATGTCTCTATTCTCTTCCTCTTCTTAAAGTTAGTTCTTTTCAATTATTAGTATATGCCCATGCTCACTACAACCTAGAGAATGTTGGATTTGAAATCCCCATGGGTAATGCTAGAAATATACAAAACTTACAACAATGGAGAAAAAGAAAAAGAACACTGAAGTGAAAGAGAAATTCAGATTGAGAGGTTTTATAATTTCATTAGAAAATGGCTTTAGGTATAAGGGATTGTGTACAATTGTGTAACCTAAGCTCTCCTCTTGACCTCCTATTTTTAGATTTGGATAGAAATTTGAGTGTTATAAGAAATACTATTCATTAAACTAGATTAATAAGAAAAATAAATCACAAGGCTCAATGACTGCTTATTGTATAATGTAAAAGGCATCTAGCTTAACTATATTAACTAGTTAGATGGGGGTCTTCAAAGAATGAGCCCACCAACTTAACGTTTGAAGTCATCAACTTAAATGGAATTTGAGCAAATAGTTCAAGATATTTGAGCTAGCATATTGGTTGAGTACACCATGAAGAATTTTGGTGAGTATGCCATAATAAAAAAATGAAGTGAATTCTCCTTGATCTTGGCTAGTTCACACCGGCCTTGAAGATCGATGCCGACCTTGGTGAGTTGGTTAGTCTGAGTTACTTTGAGCCATGCCATCAAGCTTCTAAGATGTTTTAGATGTGCAACAAAAGTTATGTGCTACCATTATAACGAGACAACTATGACACCACTCTTGTAAGGAATATATTCCAATTCATAAATAATATAAAGAGTTGCCATTACTTTACTTATTTTAAAATATTTTCACATAAGAGTTAGATGCAACATCAATTTTAATGTGAAATCTTTTCTAGGATTATATTGTTTTTCTTTTCATTCAAATTAGGGGCTTCCATAAGAGTGAAATAAGAATCTAGGGAGTGTGTAATCCATCAAAGATATAACACAACAAAGGTAGTAAAAAGTTGTTAAGTATATTGAATGAGAGACTAATAGAGAAATTAAAGAATTAATTCATAGAATCATTAATTTATGCTTTCAAAGACTTGAAAAATAAGATGCTCTCTAAGGAGGGTTATTCAAACAATAAAATATAGATTGTAACAATGAAGAGAAATTGAAAAAGAAGATGATAAAGGGAGAAATCATATTTCTATTTGCTAAAAGAAAATACAACAAATCCTATTAGTACTATTAGAGGTGTGTGAGTCAAGCGGTTTGAGCTTGGCTCTAAATGACACATGAGCGAACTTCGATCAACTAACAAGTCAAGTTCAAGCTAGCCCAAACTTGACTCGTTAGCATGCGAGCTAGCTCTTTCAATAAATATTAATATAAAATATTTATACAAATACATGTGTACATATTAAAATTGGTTAGGCTTATAGTATATATATTATATTATATATATATATATATACTATATATATATATATATATATATATATATATATATATATATATATATATATATATATATATATATATATATATATATATATATGGACTATAATTTGGGTTATTTATATGTCATGCCTATTATATAACATAATGGACAAAAATTCATTGTCACATATAATAGTTTATATTATGTAGTGAGGGGGAGATAAAAATAATAATAATAAAAGAGAGTATACCAATGAACTATGTAATTATGCTCTCTAATATTTTTTAATCTACTATTATTAAAAAAGTAACACTTACCTAATAATTTTTTTAAATCATAATTAGTTGCTTGGGTTTGCCATTATCATTTTCTACTCTATTTATTTATTACATTTAGTAATTAAATGTATAATGCTTAATGTTTAGAATTGGGTTAAAAAATATTCATGTATAATATTCATTTTTTTAACTCTTTTGTATTTTTTACATTTTTTTAAGAAATTAAACTTTTCATTAATTATTTGTACCAAAGCTAGTGTATTTTTTATGAAATGTGATTTCTTGTCAAAGGATTAGATCAAAAAATTAAAGGTAAAGACAATAATTGAGTGGTCAATAACAATGCTCATCATAAGAAAATATTTAATAAAAATTAAAATTGTAAGTTGATTGGGCAAACCCTACCGCCGTCCCTCCTCGATGATTTCCTCTTCGAATGTTCTGTGTGGTTCCGTCGCTTGATCTCGGACCAGAGGCCGCTTTCATTTTCTCTGTTATGCTTTACTATTGATCATGGAATTAACCGTGGCTCCCCCTTGGGGGGATCCCACATCAGCTCGTGCGGCTACGACAGGTATGGATCCTCTTGGGAACTCTAGATCAAATCCTACCATGGTTACTAAATCTTTTAAGGAGGTGCTTGCGGGTAAGGCAAAAAACTCTGGTGAGTCCTTCGATTTTGTTTCTACAACTTTCCGGGGAGTACCAGCTATTATGTGCTCAGATTTAATGGTGGAAAAGCTGGCAAAACCATATGAATTTGCCTTGGTTGGTAAATTTGCTCTTCTTGTCGTCATGGATAATATCCAAAGTTTTTCATTCATTGAAATTGACTAAAATTTTTTGGTTGGTGCGATTGATTCTCGGCATGTTTTTATTCAATTATCTAATGATTTAGATTATTCCCATATTTTGTGCAAGATGTTCATACTTTTTTTAATTGCCAAATGCGGTTATTGAAATGGACCCCTTTTTTCGACATTAAGAGGAATCTCTATCGTTCAGTTTGTTGTTTATCCCAACCTCGTGCATTTCTTTAATCCCATATTTCTCTATGATGTGGTGTTGATTGACCTCTCCAGGTTGGACCAAGCACGCTTAGACCCTTGAAGTACTTGTGGAATTGGATATCACTAAAAATATCCTAAGGAAATTTAGCTAGGTTCAAAAATATGGATATTTATAAAAGTAGAATTTGAAAACTTTCCTATATTTTGCTCCCATTGTAAAATTCATGGACATGGATTTATTGATTGTTTTGTAGCCCATCCGCATTTAAAGGTGCCCAAATGCTCCATCCATTAAGGCCACTCACGAATGAACCATTATGATATACTAATACAATACAATATGAGCCCCAATTTCTTAACCACCACCCTGAATCCAAGATGGATACAGATGAGCAATTTCTAGTTGGTGCATTTCCTATTAAGGAACAGACTCCTCATGATGGAACCCACTTACAAAATCACAATATTGACATTAATGCTTCGAATACCAGCTCTGATCCCCCCTTGTTACTGATTCCCTTACTAATGCAAATATTCCTACTTCTGCATCTCCATTAGCTAAAGATCATATGAATGCTAATGTAAGATTGGATGATGTGCAGCATTTAGATATAACTTCCACCCCTGATTTAGGTATTTGTGTTTTGCCTAATTCCAATCACAGTAACTCTTCTTCTAACTCGATCTAAATCAAAACCTAAGTTGCATCGGGTCATCAACAATGATTTGGAAGAAGGAGAAGCTGACCTTTAACCCGCTCTATTAGTAACAAACATTTAATTGGACATTCATTATCGGATGGTGAATGTTGGTTTCAAAAAGAGGAACAAACCATCTAAATCTAAATTTCCTAGCTTTGCTAGAGTTACTAGTCCTCTCATCCTAAGTAAATGGTCTCTTTCTTGATCTAGAATGCGAGGGATAGTCTCCCTCTCTAGCATAACTTCAAACTTCTTAGTTTTGCACCCATAACATTTCTTTTTTACGGCTATTTTAGAACCCTTTATCCTTCCTTCTAACATTCAATCTATTGCTAGAATAATTGGCTTTAGTAGTTTTTTTTGAACTCAAGTAATAAAATTTGGATCTTTTGAAAAATCCATTTACATTTCATATTATCGAGGATCTTCACCAGTCATGAATGTTAAAATCTCTTTTGGCAATTGGTCTGTTTGGATCCTTTGTTTATGCCTCTATAGTAGGTATGGTAGAAGAAGCCTATGGGAAGATCTGGTTAATTTCTC